>ML779349.1:405506-450386 GCA_009831015.1 Picea engelmannii
GCATGGTTGATGCACTTGTTTATTCTACAGGTTGATTACAAGTTGATTACAGGTTGATGCATGGTTGATGCATGGTTCATATTTATTGGTACAAGTTTACAGGGGTATATCTCACAGTGATAATGTGACAGTGGTTCCATCATTCTACTTCTACTTCAGGGTGGAAGGACGGGGAAAGGATAGGTGGTTGTAGCCACCTTCCGGTTGTAGCTGGAGAACATTGGGGGTTGTAGCCTCCTTCTGGTTGTAGCCAGAGATTTGGGGAGTTGGAGCTTCCCTCAGGTTGTAGCCTAAGAAACTAGGGGGTTGGAGCCTCCTTCCAGTTGTAGCTGGAAAACAAAGGAAGTTGGTGCTTCCAATGAATGTAATTCTTCAATACATATAAGAAAAAGCATTCTGTGGTTTTTTCCCGATTTGGGTTTCCACGTAAAACACTGGTGTACTGTGTATGTGTATGATTGTTCATTTGTTCATTGCTTATTTACTCTGCAGTTATTGGATAATAATGCTTCATTGATATAGCACATGGATTATATGGTTAAAAGGGATTAAATTGCTCTATCACTGATTCACCCCCCCCCTCTCAGTAATCCAACATACTCCTTACATAGGTCTTCATCCAGAGTATTTAGTAAGTCTATGATTGTTTCTCCTTGACACTCCTCTTCCCTCTGAACTAGAACTAGATTTTCTTTGTGTACTCCATGCACTTGCTCAATGCCCACCAACAGAGCTATAAAGAATATTCAATTGTTATGTCCTTTTGTGCCCTCCTCCCTACAATCTTTCCTCCAAATTATCCAGTAACTCTGAGGCTCCTCTTGAATCTGCAAACTATCCTGGTGTGCTCTCCTAGCACATTCTCCTATGAACTCAACCAGAGATTCAAATGCACACTCTTTGCGCTGGATATAGAACTTCCAACGTTCTATTGTGCACTCCTTGCAAAACCTAAAGAACCCAAAAATAGGTTGACAAACCCACAGATAGTGAATTCTATCTATTCCTGCAGATGGAATCTACTCATACATATACAACATATCATAAACATACATAGAAGACAACATTCAAATGCACACAGATAACCACACAAAGAATCTCATGTAGGAAAATATTCTCTTTATATTAATCTCAAAATGTCTATATAATGGTTACAAAGACTGGACTGCAACAAAGTCTCAGTTATCTCCTCTCTTGATCTCTCTACCTTCTCTTCTCTACATGATAGTCTCTAATGAATTTAGATACAAATATCTTTTACAAGAGAGGGGCTCCTTGAGACTTCACTCCAATCTACCTACTCTCATTAAATTACATTCAATTACAATAAATGGTTGTCTAGTCCAGATCAGATCTATATCTCATCAACCTTTCAACCATTAAGGTGACCTCATCTCCTATCGACTCAAAAACATTAACTCGACAGCCTTACAAACATTTAATTTCATTAAATTACAATTAGAAATTTTAAAATGAGAGGGTTGGCACCTCTCCGCCTCCTCGAATGCGATTTGATGTGATAGATAGTTGGCGCATAGCTGAGGTGAAGTGATGCTCCTGCATCATATGGTCAGATGAAGGAACCAAGACAATGGTTTCATGAGGGAACCTCAGTATGTCTTAGAGATGTGTTCCACGAGGGAACCAAGAGATGTCTAGTTTGGACACATTTCATTAGTGAAGCCTAAGGTTGGACAATTTAGGATATTTTGGGTGTCAAGTATACATTCTTGTACCCAAGAAGAGAAGTACAAAGATACACCCTTCAAGAAGAAAGGTTACATTTGTGGGGTACATTGAGTCTTCAAATACATACCAGATCTACATCCTTGTTCAAAGATAGATTGAGGTGAGAAGAGATGTTACCTTTGATAAGGATGTAGCCTTTAGGAGATCTAGAGAATATCACATGGATATTGATAGTGAAATATAGGAAGAGATGGTGCCTTCTCCCCCTCACCCTCTAGTAGTTCAGTGGGAGACAATTTTTCCTATTGATCCAATTGATGATCTCGTTGATCTTGTAGCTCCAGTTGATGTTCCCAAAGATATTGCATTAGGTTGGAAGAGACCTACATGAGCTCATTAGACTCTGTAGGAGGTATAAGGACATGAAACTCCACATGGTACCTTCCTAGAGAGTAGGAGACCTCAACTATGAGTCACATAATTTATTCTAAGACTTCTTGTTATGAGGAGGAATCTAGTCATCCAATATGGAGAGATGCCATGATGGAGGAGTATCAATCCATCATGAAGAGTGATGTGTGGGATATTTATCCAAGACCTGAGGGGAAGTATGTAGTGACTTCCAAGTGGATCTATAAGATCAAACACATAGTTGACGAGAGAATTGAGAAACACAAAACTATATTTGTTTCTCCTATTGCTCGATACACTTCTATCTAGACGATTATTTCCATTACATAATCCATGGTTTGGAGACTACATCAAATGGATGTGAAGATAACCTTTCTCGATGGAGATATTGAGGAAGAAGTATACATCAAGAAGCCGAATGGCTTCGTGATACATGAGAAGGAGTCTCATGTGTGCCTGTTGAAGATGGCCTTGTATGGAATCAAGAAACCACCTCGAGCTTGATATGAAAGGATTGATGGTCACTTGATGATTTTTGGGCTTCAACGAAAGTGTTGTCAATCTCATCCTGTACTACAAGATTGCTAATGGTGAGTCCCTTCTTTTGGTCCTCTATGTTGATGATTTATTCCTCACCGGTACATAGAGCCTTATTGTTGAATGCAGGTATGCATTGGATCTATGTTTGATATGAATGACCTTGGTATGATGCACTACTTCTTGGGACTAGAGGTGTGGCAAAGAACTGATGAGATTTTCCTGAATCAAGGGAAGTACACAATTGAGATATTGAAGAAGTTTGGGATGCTGAACTAGAATCCTATGGCTACACCAATGGTGAAGAATATGACGAAACCAATTTTGTCTTCTTTCGATTATGATGAAATTGATATGACTCTCTACAAACATCTGATTGGATAATTGATGTATCTCGTTAACACTAGACGAAATATTTTCTATGTAGTGAGTGCACTTAGCCAGTTTATGAGTCAACCGAGATAGACACAATGGATTGCTGCAAAGCATGTGTTGAGATACCTATGAGGCACATTTAGACATGGTATGAGATATTATTATAGTATTGATATGATATGGAAGGAATATATTGAATCTGATTGGGCAGGGAGCGCATTGGACAGAAAGAGCACCTTCAGGTGTTGCTTCACTTTGGGATCTTCCATGGTTTCCTGGTGTAGTAGGAAATGGACTTATGTGGCTTTTGAGAACAACAGAAGCAGAGTACTTTTCGTTAAGTATGTCATTCCATGAAGTAGTGTGGCTTAAAAATCTCCTTGCATATTTATCCTAACATGTGTTGGATTCCACCATTATTCATTATGGTAACCAAAGTTGTGTGAATATCTCAAATAATCAAGTTTTTCATGACAAATGAAACCACATTGATATCGAGTACCATTACATCCGAGACATGGTGCAGAGGAAGGAAGTATTGATGTAGTACCTTCCTACAGATGAGTAGGTTGATGATGTTCTTACCAAACTAGGATGAAGTTCAAGTACTTCTGTGATAGACTTGGTGTGGTAGAGAATGCCTCCCTCACTGAGAGGGAGTGTTGATGTTTGAAACTTCCTAATACATTCTCGAGATCATACTCCTCTGTGACTAAGTTGAGTTGATATGTGATGACACTTATCTAAGAAGGGATAAGTGGGACACTTGTCTGAGAAGGGATAAGTGTTTTTGGGATTATAGCCCAACGTCCCTTGTGGAGATCACATGAGGACACATCCCATGTGGAGAGCACAAGAGGACATGTCAAGGGAGTTGACCCTTGATGCCACACACTATGGGAGTTGACCCTAGTGTTTCTAGAGGGTGTAACCTCTAGAATTACACATGGGAGTGTCATATGTGACAACAATTATCCATATCATACTCCTCTGTGACTGAGTTGAGTTGATCTGTGATGACACTAATGTTGATTAAGTTTGGTTGTCATTGATGTCAACCCTTGAAGAAATCCCCGCAGCACAAAGGTTGGGTAATGGACCCAAGATTGTTTGATGTAAAGATGAATCATTATTGTCTTATCATGGTTGATAATAAGTATAAATGGATGAACTCCAAAGTGGTCCCCTTATGGTGAAATCCCTCACGGGAAGACGCTTTGCGGATTGAGTTATCCTAGAAGTATGGTTAGATAACCCATGCTTATTTTTGGAATAATGAGATGAACGCTAGTGAATTTGTCAGTGAAAATATCCTATATGGATATTTCTTGTCATTCCATTTCTAGTGGTATGTGGAACGTCACATAACTCCTCACGGTTTGAGAGTTATGGCCTTACGAAGTCGGAGGACCCTCATATGTCATCTAGAAGCCCCAAAAGGTCAAAGTAGTCAAAGTGGTTTAAGAGTTTTTAAAGGTAAATAATAAAGTGAAATGATGAGTGCACTCTAATTCAAAGTGAATACAAAATCAATTATTTAAATAATAAATTTAATGGAGAAATTAGAAGTGGTTTAACCCTAAAATAAGGAAAGTGGGCAAAGTGACCTAGAAGATGTTTTTAAGGAAGCTACTTCGAGAGTATAAATAAGAGGGAAGGCTCTCTCTTTTAAAATACACTTGATAATATTGAAAAACTACAGGTTTCTGAGGTAAAAAAGGATATATAACCTGGATTTCTGAGGAAATTCAAGAAAAGAGGCTAGAATTCAAGGAAGGATAAATTCTTTTGATGATGCTTTCTAAGGTATGTTTTTTTCAGGTCATATCACCATTTCCACAATAACATTTTTTATAGAATGATTCAGACCTTGGAATTTTTATACAATTGAGGAAACATATCCAAGTATCTATGGTAAATAATTCATCTTGTGGGTCATTGTATTTTTTGAGTTACACTCCATGGAAAATAGGGTTTGTGGCTAGTCCTTAAACTAGTCAAAAACATGTGTTTCGGGTAAAAACGTCATAACTTCTTCATAACAGATCCATATTCAGTGAAACAAAATGTGTTGGTTAGAGTACAGTCTGTAGTATGTTGTGTAACTATTTTAGATTGATTCAACAAATATTTTGTGTGGTGCACACTCTACAAGGTCGCTCTCTAGAATAAGCCATATTTCAGCAAGATATGCCATTTTTGCTATAACTCCTTTTATGAGAGGTTTCAAGTAGTGAAACCTGGAGGAATTTCATAAAACACACTGAATAACATTGTTTATCAGTTTCATATCTTTATTCATTACATGTACAAATTTATCATCATTTCAAGTTAGGGTTGTTAACTAATCCAAAAACTAGTCATGTGAGAAGTTTGATGAAGATGCTAGTCTCTTGCTGTCAAAGTTAAGGAAGGTTTATAGGTATGTGATCATATACAGTAGTTCTATTACAGAGTTACAAATCATATTTGGATGATGAAATTGATGATGGATTTTGGTTAAGGTACATGTTGGGTACATGGTTGATACAAGCAGTTGATGAGTTGGCACATACATGAGGTGTATAGTTGATGATGTTGGTACATATTGATGAGTCATAGTTGATGAGTGGTTGAAACATGATTGGTAAATTCTTGGTGCATGGTTGGATGCACTTGTTTATGGTACAATTTGATTACAGGTTGTTTGGTATAGGTTGGTGCATGATTGATGCACTTGTTTATGGTATAGGTTGATTACAAGTTGAGGTACAGGTTGTGCATGGTTGATTCATGGTTCAGATTTATTGGTACAAGTTTACATCCATATATCTCATAGTGATAGTGTGACATTGGTTCCATCATTGTACTTCTACTTCAACGTGGTTGGACAGGGCAAGGACAGGTGGTTGTAGCCACCTTCTGGTTGTAGCCGGAGAACATAGGGGGTTGTAGCCAGAGAATTGGGGAGTTGGAGATTCCCTCAGGTTGTAGCCTGAGAAACTAGGGGGTTGGAGCCTCCTTCCAGTTGTAGCTGGAAAACAAAGGAATTTGGTTCTTCCAATGAATGTAATTCTTCAAGACATATAAGAAAAAACATTCCATGGTTTTCTCCCACTTTCGGTTTCCACGTAAAATACTGGTGTACTGTGTATGATTGTTCATTTGTTCATTACTTATTTACTTTTCGTTTATTAGATGATAATGCTACATTGATATAACACTTGGATTATATGGTCAAAACATATTAAATTTCTCTATTAATGATTCACCCCCCCTCTCAGTAATCCAACAATTGGCATCAGAGCAGGTTCCTTCAGAAATCAATTTAACCACTGAGAGGTAGATCATGGAGAGAAAGAACTTGTACAAAAATGGAATACCACAGTTTGATGGACAAAAGTATGCTTTTTGGAGCATAAGGATGAAGACATATATACAGACATAGGGATTTCAAGTTTGGCAATCAATTGTAGATGGATACACAACACCAGCAGTTCCACCAACAAATGACAAATCTTTGAAACTTGGTGAGAATAATTCTAAAGCCAAAAATGCACTTTTGAATGGTCTCAGTGATATGGTATTCACCAAATTTGCACATTGTAAATCCGCTAAAGATATTTGGGACAAGCTTCAAAATATTTATGAAAGAGATACACAGGTCAAAGTAGCAAAGCTTCAAACTTACAGAGGTCAGTTCGAACAACTAAAAATGAAGGAAGATGAAACTATTGCAGCCTACTTCTTACGAGTTGATGAAACAATGAATGAAATCATAGGATTAGGAGAAGAAATCGAAGAATCTATAATTGTTCAAAAGGTATTAAGATCTCTTCCTATGAGATTCAACCCTAAGATATCAACACTAGAAGGAAGATCGGATCTAAAATCAATAAGCATGGATGAACTGCATAGAATATTCACAACATATGAAATGAGAACTGAACATGAAAATCTAGATGTTAAAGAAGCAGCCTTCAAAGCATCCAAAATATCAAAGCAAAATAAACAACAACAATAAAAATATAGCAACAACAGTGATGTCTCAAAAGATGATGAAGAAGTGGCCAACTTCGTTAAAAGACTCAACATAGGAACCAATGGTAGGTATAGAGGTAAGCTTCCTTTAATTTGTTTTAATTGTGATGGTATTGGTCACTTTGCTAACAAATGTCCTCACAAGAAAAAGAGAAATGATGAATGTTACTTAAAATGAAAACAAACATATAAAGGAAAAATAAATACAAAGAAATTTTTCGAGAAAAAATTATGCACTAAAGATGACAACTCATCATCAGATGAAGATGAAGTCAGTGACAGTGAGATAGGAAGAGTTCTATTCATGGCAGTAAAAGACTCTGACAAAGAAGACTTTGAAAAAGAATATGAAGAAGCCAAGGAAGGATATTAAGAATCCAAAGAAGATATTGAAGAGGCAGAAGTTGACTATCGAGAAGAATTAATGTGTGCCATAGAAGTTATCAAAAGAGAAAAGAAGAAAAACAAGAAACTACAAGAAGAACTAGACAAGAAAAATGACACTCGAGAACTAGAACAAATGATAACAAAATTGAAGGTTCAAATAGAAGAAGACAAAATAATTTTAGAAGCACTCAAAGAACAACTAGAATAAAAGGACAAGATCATTGGAAACTTAGAAGTAGATATTTTCACACTAAGAAAGGATATTCAAAAGACAAATATGCATAATGGCTCAAAAGTTCTGGATGACATTATCAAGAGTCAAAAATCTCATATTGACAAGTATAGACTTGGATACAATCAGACAGAAAAGTGATCAAGCTCCAAAACAACAAAGCAAGAAACAAATCCAAAAAGCTATGCAGAAACAATTAAAGGGGATAGGAAGATTATAGGGACACTCCTCCACTGAGAAGATTTAGATTTCAGAATCAACAATAGATAGATAGGCATCAATAAGAAGAAGGATTCATTAGAGCACCTCCTTTTAGAAGATCTTCAACTCCCAAGTATCAAACTATATTTTTTGGTTTATGTTATGCATGTAATAATTTTGGACATAAAGTTGTGAATTGCAGAGATAACAATAGGAACAATAACAAATTTGAGAATCATACACAAAGGGGTTATTCAAAAAGACCTAGTGAAACACAAAGAAGAAGTTACAATAGGTTTGAATCTTTGATCACTAAAGTGGAATGTTACAAATGTAACAATTTTGGACACGTGGCCAAAAATTGCAGAATGACAGTCCCTCCTAAAGAACCTCAACAGAATAAAAACAATCATAGACAAGAACCCCATAAAATGACACGGATAAGAAAGAAAGATCAGTATAGCAATGAAGAATGCACAATCACTCTAAAAGCTAAGCAGAAGAAACACAAATGGTATGTTGATAGTGGGTGTTCAAAACACATGACAGGTGATAGAGACAAATTTCTTACATTGTGAAAGGAAATAAATGGATCAGTCTCCTTCGGAAATGATAATTGAGACAAAACCATTGGAGAAGGCACAGTCCAAATTGGGAACAAGAATAAAAAGGCACAAAATGTTCTACTGGTAGAAGATATGAAACATAATCATCTAAGTGTGATTCAAATGTGTGACCAAGGTCATAAAGTTACTTTCAATTCACAAAGTGTGAGATAAGAAGAGAAGGTTAATGGAAATTGGTCGGTACATCTGCAAGAACTTCAAACAACCTATATGTGTTAAGTGAAATTAGAAATGAAAAGTGTTGTCTACGAAGGGAAGAAGAAAGTTGGCTATGGCACAGAAGAATGGGTCACGTGCATTTTGATAACCTTGTCAAAGTCAAAAAAAGAGAAGCAGTCAAAGAAATGCCCCAGATCACGAAACCAACCAACACTTTATGCAAGCATTGTCAACAAGGAAAGAAAACAAATACCCGGTTCAAATCAAAGGAATATTCAACAACAAGACCACTGGAAATTGGACATACTGATCTAGTTGGACCAACCACAACAAAGGGCTTAAAAGGTGAGAAATACTTTATGTTATTAGTTGATGATTATACAAGAATGATTGCAGTTTTCTTTCTCAAGAACAAGTCAGAATCTTTTGAAAACTTCAAGATATACAAGGAAATGGTTGAAAATGAGATTGATTCAAGAATCAAATGCTTCAGATCTGATAATGGAGGAGAGTTCACTTCAAAGGAATTTATGGACTACTACTATAGTTACGGAATAAAAAGAAAATTCTCCGTTGCTAGGACACCTCAACAGAATGGAGTTGTTGAAAGAAAGAACATGACAGTACAGGAAGTGGCTCGAACAATGGTAATGGATTCCAAATTGACAGATATATTTTGGACACAAGGAGTGCATACAACAGTTCACATTCAAAACAGAGTAATACTCAGAAACAACACTGATAAAACTCCCTACGAGCTATGGAAAGGAACACCAACAAATGTGAAGCACTTTAGAGTTTTTGGAAGAAAATGCTACATCAAAAGAGAAGATGGAAGAATGGGAAAGTTTGAATCTCGTGCGGACAAAAAAGTACTTGTTAGTTACCCAAGTACAAGGAAAGCATACAAGTGTTACAATATAATATTGAACAAAGTTGTGGAAAGCATCAATGTAACAATTGATGAAACAAGAAAACTAGAATCAAAGCAAGAAGAAAACAAATAAATGGAACAAATTTTCAAAGAAGAAGAAGCAAAAGATGAAGTAGAAGAGGAAGATGAAGAGAATATGACATAAATAGAAGAGCAAGTTCAACAAGTATCTCCAAAGACACCTAGAAAATGAGTACAGAATAATTATCCTTTAGATCAGATTACTGGAAACAAAGATGCAAGAGTTGAGACTAGAAGAAAAATCCGTTCAATAGAACAAGAAGACATAGCACTCTTATCTACAATTGAACCAAACTGTTTTGAAGAAGCCAACAAGGATGAATTTTGGAATAAGGCCATGAATGAAGAATTGGATCAAATAGAGAAAAATGACACTTGGGAACTGGTTCCAAGACCAAAGAATAAGAATGTGATCGACACAAAATGGGTTTTCAGGAATAAATTAAATGAAGATGGACAAGTTACAAGGAACAAAGCTAGATTGGTATGTAAAGGATATGCACAGATTGAAGGAATCAAATTTGAAGAGACATTTGCCCCAGTTTCCAGAATGGAAGCAATCCAGTTGCTTTTAGCTTATGCATGCTCCAAAAATGTTAAATTATATTAGATGGACGTAAAATCATATTTTATGAATAGGTAACTTGAAGAAGAAGTCTACATTGAACAACCAGAAGGATTTCAATTGTTAGAGAATGAAAATTATGTGTGTAAATTAAAGAAGGGCTTGTATGGTCTAAAACAGGTTCCTAGAGCATGGTACTCTAGACTGGATAATTATCTATAGTAGGAAGGGTTCATAAAAGGAAGGGTAAACAACAACCTCTGCATCAAGGTAAGTGAAGGTAATATTTTATTAATTGAAGTTTCTATTGATGATATTATTTTTGGTAGTGATGATGACAGGTTAAGACAAAAATTTGCAAAAGATATGCAGAATGAATTTTAAATGTCGTTACTTGGAGAACTATCCTTATTTTTGGGACTTTAGATATGTCAAAGCAACCAAGGAATCTTTATTTCTCAAACCAAGTATATCATAGAAATGCTAAAGAGGTTCAGAATGGAAGATTGCAAACCATATATCACTCCTATGAAAACCAGTTGCAAGTTGAGCAAAGATGATGATTCAAAGTCTACAGATCAGAGGCAACACATGTCAATGATTGGCAGCCTACTATATGTGAAAACATCTAGAACAAATGTAATGCAGATAGTTAGATAGGTGGCAGGATTTCGAGTAGCACCAAAGGAGTCGCATGTGTTAGCAGTGAAGAAGATTTTCAGATATCTCAAAGGAATAGAAGAGTTTGGATTATGGTATCCAAAAGGAAAGGATCTATCACTTATTGCCTACATAGATGCATATTGGGCATGTTGTATCGATGACTGACGAAACACCAATGGAGCAACATTCTACTTGGGTGAGTGTTTAGTATCATAGATAAGAAAGAAACAATCTTCAATATATTTATCTACAGTCGAGGCAGAGTATATTGCACCAACATCATGTTATACACAAGTTCTTTGGATGAAACTCTGACATATATACAGGTTGAGTATGCTGAGCCCATTCCAATATATTGTGATAATACAAGCATCATTAGTATTTTGAAGAACCCGGTGATGCACTCCAAGACGAAGCACATTCCAATAAAGTATCACTTTCTACAGGAACAGGTTGCATAAAAGAACACCAGAGTTGAGTATGTGGGCACAAAAGAACAAGTGACAAACATATTAAAAAAACCACTTCCACGAGAATCCTTTGAATATATTTTCCAGATACTTGGAGTTATTTATACTCCAAAATGAATGCTTTTTGAATGCTTATCTTATATGTATTATATTTACACGAGGAAGCACCATAAGAGGACAGTTCGGTCATGGGGAGAATCCCCATATGGAAAGATACCTTTGCCATTGATGATAAAGGGGGAGAGATTTATCAGATGCAGAGGATAGAGGCATGGTTCCAAGGGGAGATATTTATCGATGCAGAGGATAGAGGTAGAGTATAGAGGCATGGTTCTAGGGGGAGCATGAGTGATATGATTTTAGTATCGCATCATAGTGTTGCCATCAATGCCAAAGGGGGAGATTGTTGATTAAGGTTGGTTGTCATTGATGTCAACCCTTGAAGAAATCCCCATAGCACAAAGGTTGGGTAATGGACCCAAGATTGTTTGATGTAAAGATGACTCATTATTGTCTTATCATGGTTGATAATAAGTAGAAATGGATGAACTCCAAAGTGGTCCCCTTATGGTGAAATCCATCATGGGAAGACTCTTTACGGATTGAGTTATCCTAGAAGGATGGTTAGAGAACCCATGATTATTTTTTGAATAATGAGATGAACGCTAGTGAATTTGTCAAAGAAACTATCCTATATGGATAGTTCTTGTCATGCCATTTCCAATGGTATGTGGAACGTCACATAACTCCTCACGGTTTGAGAGTTATGGCCTTACGAAGTTGGAGGACCCTCATATGCCATCTAGAAGACCCAAAAGGTCAAAGTAGTCAAAGTGGTTTAAGAGTTTTTAAAGGTAAATAATAAAGTGAAGTGGTGAGTGCACTATAATTCAAAGTGAATATAAAATCAATTATTTAAATAATAAATTTAATGGAGAAATTAGAAGTGGGTTAACCCTAAAATAAGGAAAGTGGGCAAAGTGACCTAGAAGATGTTTTTAAGGAAGCTACTTCTAGAGTATAAATAAGAGGCAAGGCTCTCTCTTTTAAAATAAACTTGATAATATTGAATACCTATAGGTGTCTAAGGTAACCAAAGGATATATAAGTTGAATTTATGAGGAAATTGAATAAAAGAAGGGCGGAATTCAAGGAAGGATAAATTCTTTTGATGATGCTTTCTAAGGTATGTTTTTTTTCAAGTCATATCACCATTTCCGCAATAAATTTTTTTAAAGAATGATTCATAACTTGAAATTGATATAAAATTGAGGAAACATATCCAAGTATCTATGGTAAAATTGAGCTTGTGGTCATTGTATTCTTGGAGTTACACTCTGTGGAAAATAGGGTTTGTGGCTAGTCCCAAAACTAGTCAAAAACATGTGTTTCAGGTAAAAATGTCATAAATTCTTCATAACAGATCCATATTTAGTGAAACCAAATGTGTTTGTTAGATTACAGTTTGTAGTATGCTGTGTAATAGTTTCAGATCGATTCAAAAAATATTTTGTGCAGGGCGTGCTCTACAAGGTCACTCTCTAGAATAAGCCAGATTTCAACAAGATATGCCATTTTTTCTATAACTCCTTTTCTGAGAGGTTGCAAGTAATGAAACCTGAAGGAATTGCACACAAAACACTAAGGAACATTGTGTATCAGTTTCAGATCTTTATCCATTATAGGTACAAAGTTATCATCATTTCAAGTTAGGGTTGTTGACTAATCCAAAAACTATTCACGTGAAAAGTTTAATGAAGATGCTAGTCTCTTGTTGTCAAAGTTAAGGAAGGTTTGCAGGTATGTGATTATATACACCAGGTCTATTATAGAGTTACAAATCATATTTGGATGATGAAATTGATGAGGGCTTTTGGTTAAGGTACATGTTGGGTACATGGTTGATACAAGCAGTTGATGAGTTGGCACATACATGAGGTGTATAGTTGATGATGTTAGTACATATTGATGAGTCATAGTTGATGAGTAGTTGACACATGATTGGTACATACTTGGTACATGATTGGATGCACTTGTTTATGGTACATATTGATTACAGGTTGTTTGGTATAGGTTGGTTCATGGTTGATGCACTTGTTTATGGTACAGGTTGATTATAGGTTGAGGTAAAGGTTGATGCATGGTTAATGCATGGTTTAGGTTTATTGGTACATGTTTACAACCAAATATCTCACAGTGATAGTGTGACAGTGGTTCCATCATTGTACTTCTACTTCAGGGCGGTTGGACGGGGCAAGGACAGGTGGTTGTAGCCAAAGAACACAAGGGGTTGTAGCTAGAGAATTGGGGAGTTGGAGCTTCCCTCAGGTTGTAGCTTGAGAAACTAGTGGGTTGGAGCTTCCTAGTTGTAGCTGGAAAAAAAAGGAAGTTAGTGCTTCTAATGAATGTAATTCTTCAAGACATATAAGAAAAAACATTCCGTGGCTTTCTCCCGCTTTGGGTTTCCATGTAAAACACTTGTGTACTATGTATGTGTATGATTACTCATTTGTTCATTTCTTATTTACTCTACAATTATTGGATGATGATGCTACATTGATATAACACTTGGATTATATGGTAAAAAAGGATTAAATTCCTCTATTACTAATTCAACCACCCCTCTCAGTAATCCAACAACTTATTCGAGAAGGGATAAGTGTGACACTTGTCCAACAAGGGATACGTGTGTTTGGGATTATATCCAAGTTTCCCCTGTGGAGAGAACATGAGGGCATGTCCCATGTGGAGACCACATGAGGACATGTCACGGGAGTTGATCCTTGATGTCACACACTATGGGAGTTGACCCTAGTGTTTCTAGAGGGTGTAGCCTCTAGAAATCCACATTGGAGTACCATGTGTGATAAACCTTTTTCTACTATGGTGGTTGTGTACCACTAGCAGAGACTGCATGTCTCTGGACAATAGTTGTGTACTTCTGTGGAAAGATACCTCCCTAGCTAAGAGGGAGTGTTGATGTTTCAACATCGGGTGCAACTTCTTCTATATTGGGCTACAAACCAAGGGAGATAGGATACATTTATCATAAAGGTGCACTTGTGGTAAATGGGCCCAGACATATTCCTTCCTTGATCATGACAAGGAATAATATGGACTCGAGGTGCTTGAAGTGATTTCCATGTGTCAGTTATCATCAAGATAACATTCACTTACAGGTGTGTACTTGTGGTGAAATATCCTGGTGTGGTCTTTGTCCTAGTCATGGTGATTTGACAAGGAATGATAAAGACTCAATATGCTATATGTTATTACATGTGGACCTAGAGTGAGACTTATCTCAAAGTGAGTCAATTGGATCAAAAGGGAGACATGTAAAAGTATTTTCTCCTCGGTTCAGGTGGGAGAGACACATCTCTCAAGACTGACATACAAGTTTCATCAATCTAGGGTGAAGTTTGTATACTTCAGAGACAAGCTTGGCATGATGAAAAATGTTTCCCTTGTTGAGAGGGAGTGTTGATGTTTGGACAACATTGGGAAGACATTCTCTTAGAATAATAATTAATAATATAATTATTGATTATTAAATATCATATATAATAAGTAAATGTCAATAATAAATAGTTATTGATTATCCAAGGGACACATCCTTTCATGGACGGTCACCATATTTTCCCTATACATGGAACACTCATTATTGTAATAATATATGCATCATATCTTATATGAAGAAAAACCAACAAAATTAAGGTCACGTTAGTCACTTTTGTAGAACCACATGGTATACGATTATTTGAATTCATATTATTCATGCCTTTTCTTAACAATAAGAAAATTCCAATGCTAAGAAAATTCAATCTGTTTGGATTTTAGTCGTTGTTTTGGTTCATGCTTGTGCACGCATCAAACTTCATAATGATAGGGAAATTTAGAGCCAACTTTCATATATAGTGTGTACAAAAAACCCCTAAGAACAAAAATATCAATCTTTGGGAAAGGTCGAGGAAAGTCTCACCTGAGACACATAGAGGATCACAAAGCCCATAAGGTATTGTGTTGGTGATGAAGGATTAAACATTAAACATATTGAACACTTCTAAAGTTGGAATCCATATAAATTAGATTTGATACTTCATTAACGAATAAGAATGAAAATAATACACATCCACTTTCCATCCATTCATAACAAACACATAATAGATTATAACTTCCATATATTCATTATTATAAGGATTTCATCATAACATATCGATACATTGTGTTGAAAATTAGCCTATGACAGTCATGGAATATCATATCATCATTATATCAACGAGGGAAATGCATAGATTGCGCCATATGTCTTTATTAGGTCTCATACATATCAAAATGTTGGAATATATCCAAGGATATTACAATACCACAACATGCTCAAAGTGAGATTGATGTTGGCAGCTACTCGAAACTCTCAGACTAGATAAATAACTTATCATCAACTCCTTAAGAAAATATCCAACTCTTTATCTGAGCTTAAATATCCTCTTTATATCCTTCACTAATGGGGAGAAATGTCCCTTTCTATTCTTCTCCACTTTCTTGTTTGATCTAACTGCTTTGCACGCTTCAGGTACCTGCAAGCTCTCCATGTAGATTTTTTGCATTAGGGGCAATCTTAAATTTCTTACCATCTCCTCTTATGGCCACCCCACATCTTCATATTCTACTGGCACTAATCATTTGGGGAGACATATTGATGCTTCCTTTCTTCCTTCTGACATACATTTTCTTGGTTTTTGACATAACTGATAAAACTCAGACCGACCCAAATTCAATAGAATTTATGTTCTACACTCTGCTAACAAAACCTGATCTGATGCACACTTCATGGAAATCCTCACACAATTAAGTAGATGCCCCCAAAACTTGTAAAATGGGTGCACACTAATTTCTTGGTGCCAACATAAAAAACTTAACCCAAAACTTTGGGTTCCAACACAAACCCTTTTCTCTAATGGGAGCTTGTAGAATTCGTCAGTGACTAATTTATAGGCTTCAAACTTAGAAGAAACAAATTCGGTCAATTTATTGGAATTGTTGTTTGTTGTTATAAGAAGAGATATCCCTTACCATTTGATGCAGGAGCATTTACCACCATAAATCAATCACTTTGAAAAGGCCTAACGAGGTATTTGAACTTACAAAGGGAGTGTCTTCCCTAAATTTAAATTATTGTAATTTCTATGTTTTTAATAAACTCTAGAAGAGTTAGGATAGTGGTGAGTTGTTATCTTAGTGTTTTTTCATGTAAATGAATATGCATTGTTATCATAATTCATGGATTTGAGAGATCCTGGGGATAGGTTATATATATTTTAGAGTTTCATTAGGATATGAACTAATTAGCAGTTCTATTCTTGTATATATTGTAAGCCTATGATCATGTTTAGGGGGTCCAATTAGGATTAAATCTAGCAAACATCGAGAATGGAAAATTAGTGAGAAATCGGGCCAAGGAGAAAGTGAATCCAATTGAATGGAAATGGGGACAAAGGGAAGAACCCAGATTATGGAATCGGGCAGAGAGGTGTTTTATGTAATTATGTACAAATATTGATGAAGGAAAGAATTTTTGGTTGTGTGTCACTCTTTGTAAATGAATATGATTGTTAGTAACCCAAAATGAGAATTTGGAATTGTGTGTGTATTACTTTGTTGATGTTGATAAAGATATGAATGAGAACTTTGGGTTTTGTATGAACCACTTCTAGATTGTAGTCATTTTGTATGAATGGATTTTTTTGCAGATGGGGAAGAAGTGAGAAAATTTTTAACTTTGAATTGGAGATTGAGGAATGAAGATCCTATGAAATTCATGGAAGAAAGCTAGAAACCTGAGAAGAATGAAATTAAGGTGAAGTATTAGGGTTTGTAAACTTCATATATGTTTAGAGTTGCAAAGGAAACATAATTTGATCATGATCGTTGATTATCCAAGATCAGCATATGAACTCACATGATTTTAGACTAGTTTAAAGTCTTGAACCAGAAGAAATTGCAACCCTTGATCATAATTGATTGATGAAGAAGATTGATCAACCAAAGGGAAAAAGTATTACCTGGTCGACGATGAAGATTTACTTGGAATGAACTAGATCAATGGTTTTGGAAGGAGACATGTGACAACTGACCCATCAAGACCAAATAAGAATGAAGGTTGATGGATCATGATCATTGATCACAATATATCGACAGTGGAGGTTGATCCATTGGATCAGAGACCGATATTTCAAAGGGGACAATCATTTGATAAACCTAAACCAAAAGTTCCAAGAAATCTATGATTAAAATTGATCGAAGGAGAAGATCGATGGCTTAGAAACTGTTGGAGTGGTCCGATATCTAAGAGTCCAAATCGTTAAGAGTAGTATAATTACATTGGAGTTTGAATCCCTTAGAGTGGTTCTAATGCATCAGAGTCTAAATGGTCGGAGTGGTCTAAACCATGTGCATCAAGACACTGTAATAAAAGGGAGTCTAATTCTTTGAGTTCTTGATTATGTTCGCAGTTGTGTGGATGGTTTTGTTACTCAATGAATGATAGAATTTCAACACGAGAGGATTTTAACATGGTGTTCTATTGCGACAAGGAATCAATATAGCATATTAAGATTAAAGATAATTGTTATGGGTTTTGGAGCATTCAGGCTAACCTGCCCAACATTGATCTTGTGCAACGACACTAAGAATTGAGATTCTTTGTAAGTAGGCTCCATCATTGTGGTATCATAGTGTAGAAATTCTCTTTGAGAAGGAGTAAACAAAGGATACAATTCAGACTGGAGAAGCAGATCTTGCAGATAGAGTAAGGAATGATTCTAGTAGGAGCGTTGGGTAAGAAAAGTGAAGGTATAGAAGAAAGGGAAAGTCTACAAATTTTCAATTGTAGAAGGACGTTGATGAAGATCAATGACAATGTATAGAAGATATAGGTCATGAGAGTTGGGAAGAAATGTTTGGAGGACAATATCTTGGAATAAATCTTGTAGGTAATGAATTTCATAGTTTTTAATAACTCTGGTTAATAAGGATTTGTGTGTTTGTAGATAACATCAAGGAAGGGTATTGTGGTAGAATCCTTACAACTAGTAATTTTGTGATAAAATAAGGAGAATAGTGGAAGTTCTCAAAAAAGGAAAGTGAGCAGGAGTGCATAAGCCTAGAGGAGCAGAGGAAGCTCAAGAAGGTTATATAGGAGATATCCAAAGATAACAAAAGGATAGACTTAGGAGGAGAATCTTGGTGAGGTATATTGTAGCAAGGTGAAAAAAACTTGTTATTGCATAGGCTTATTGTTTCTCACAGTGAGCATGGAGAAAATCACAAAGGATGAGGTGACAATGACTAGAGATAGTCAGATGAAGGAATTAGAAAAAAACCATAGCTAGATGAGATAAAGTGCCAAAGAAGTTGGAAGAAATAATATGAGTAATGAGGAATTTTATAGAGATTTTGTTGAGTTAAAGGAATAGCTCAATGTGATGATGAGGTTGTTACTAGAGAGAGTTAAAGAAAACTAGATATATGGTTGTAATTTGAAGATGAAGGATAAATGACCTATTGTACAATTATATGTAAGAAGGCTGAGAAAGAGCTTGAAGCATAGATTGGATGCTTGGATCAGAGAAGAAAAAATCATAGAAACTAAGTACAAAGAGTCTTTGGGAGAAAGACCAACAATTAAATTTTGTGAACTAGAGCAGGGAGTGATATTTGGAGAGGAAGATGAGGGATGAGATGAAGACCTCATGGAGAGCTTGGAAATTTTAGTCCAACATAAATAAGGAATTATAGAGGCATCTAAAGGGAATCTAGAGTCTCATGTTTTTAAAACTAATAATTTGTGTATGTGTGTAGGTTATGCAGGTTATGAACATGGAAAATTATTAAAAACTACCATAAAAAAAAGAAGATGATGATAGATTTACTCATAAGGTCACAGAAGAGAGACAGATCTAGAAATATGTGATATCAGAGGAAGAGACAACATTGTTATCACTGAAACTGGCCCCTCAGCAACCACAACAACAATACACACAACAACCCCCTCCCACCGTACTGCAAAATCCTATCCCACATCAAGGTGTCATAAACACCCAACAGGACACGCAACATCCCCCACCTCAGGCGGGCCAATATCATAATCCCAACAATCCAGCAGAGCGAACAATTCTACTCACCAGTGAGGAAGAAATTCTTCTGCAAACACGCAATCGTCAGTATCCTACAACAACTGAGTCTACTCCCATCTCTCCAGAAACAAACCCTACACCGCTGGGACCCCCGTTGATGATCCCTCTCCCTTCTACCGAACCACCATTACGCATCCCTCGCATCCCCTTGCGCAGGAATGTTCACAATCCACAGGCTCGGGCAGCACATAACTACAGCTTGGTAGATGACTTAGCTCAATCCCCGACTGCCATATCAGTCCTGGAAGTCCTCCAGACTTGTCCTACATAGTGGAAATCACTACTTTCCACCTTGGGGGCAGTCGACCCTGCCGATACTAGACTCATCACTTTTGACCTTGATAGCTGCGAACCTCGTCTTCCAGCCGCGGTCGCTATTCAAGTACCAGTCAAAATACGGAACATCACTGTCCATCGGTGTATCATCGATAAAGGAGCATCTACATGCATCATGTCCAAAATAGTATGGCAGAAACTTGGTTCCCCAGAACTCATACCCTCCGCCATCACATTACGAGCTTATGACGGAAGACCATCATCTCCTGAAGGGCTCCTACAAAATGTCCCCGTTGAACTTGGAGGAAAAACCATTCTCATTGATATCGAATTTATCGATGTCACACTCGATTACAATATCTTGTTTGGGCGTAGCTACATGTACGCTATGAAGGCAGTGRCATCCTCAGTCTGTAGGGCCATCATGTTTCCCCACAACAGAAAGATTGTGACCATCGACCAAGTCTCACATTACGAGCCAAACCCATCTGCCAATCTCGATAACATTCTTCCCCTCATCCACACCAACCAAGACGTATATCCACTGATTGAGATGGGTCCTGGAATTTTCAAAGAGCCATCCTTATTAGGGACATACCATGGAGCACCACCACTCCTTCCCCCTAATCAAGTATGCGTTGTATCCTCTACCAAAACTCACACGGAGGATTCTCATCCTCCTCAGGAGGCTTTAGTCATTCCTGACGTCTCAACAGTCACAACATCACTCCCAAAGGAGCCTCCTGCGATCTCATCGATCCCCACAGTCCACAAATCCACACCCCCTCAGGGGCCTAATCCCATTTGGGAAACAGTTCCCCGACCCCTCACTCAAATTCCCTTCTTTTACCCTCCACCCGGTATAGAAGCTTTCCAGGTAGCAACAACACTCACACTACCCAATACGGTGTTAGCTATCCTAGTGTGGTATTTACACCCACCTGAGATGGTCCCTCACCCATAGGAAGGACTCCCCATGACGATTCCTGTCCTCACTCCCACTACCCCCACTACCCCCATACTCCCTACCCCCCCTGCTACCGCTGGGGGTAGGAGAAAGAAGAAGGAGCCCACAACTCCACTTCCTCCATGCATCCCACCACCTTGTGCATTGTGTGACAAAGAGGGTCACCAAACCAACAACTGCCCATCACTACTAGAATTACGGAATTTGATTTCCCCCAACCCAACCCCCACACCACCCATTACTACCGACACCCAACCTTCCAGTAGTAAAGGGTTGAGGACCAAATTCGCGTGTGCTATCTGTTCCGAGTATGGCCACTACACCCATCATTGTCCAGCACTACCATGTTTCTGGCAGGCATTAGCTATCATATGCTAGGACTTTCAGAACAACCCACACCCTACCACGTCCTCCACAACAAATATCACAGACATTCGCTATGTCACCACTTCAATCAATGAACGCATGCGATGCCCTTGCTCTCTTTGCGATTCATTGACTCATTTTACATACCAATGTCCTATGATCATAGAATATAGGCAACGACACTTGGCCCTGCTGCACCGACCAGAAGCAGCAATAGTTGACCTTACTTTGCCACTGGCAGATCTTCACATCATTTCCCCTGAGCCCGAGGCACTCCCTACGCCTCCATGGTTCTTAGGTGACGTCTCTGAGGAATTACCCCGTGTCCCTCCCAACTCTCCGTCTCATTCCCCTACAGAGACTTTTCACCCTATCACCACGGGTACTCCTCAGTACCTCAATATATGGTTTATGTCGAGTGAACACTCACCCTCCCCTAGCATTACCCCCTCTGTTTCTTTAGCAGGGGGCAAGCACACTGTCACTCAGACCACTCCTCATGATCCATTATATTCCTATCATTTCCAATGTGACGAAGACATATTGGAAGAGCTACAATTCCCGAACTCTCCCTGGGATGCACTACATCATCGTGCACTCTTCCTTCCATAGGAAACCCTCATGCCTCCTAGCCACAACCCCATTTACGCGGTCGAAACCAAAGATTTTATCCCACCCAGGCCTATCGATTGTTTCAACAATCCCATTCCCGCACCCGATGCTTTTGAAGAAGGTAATGTGGCTAACATTTCCCCCACCATCAAAATTGACATTTCCATTAAAGATGGTGTTGTCGAAGAAATCATCATCGGAGCTGCGTGCAGTCCTCAGGAAATCGCCGCATATAAAGCCCTCTTCCAAGAATATCGGGATATCTTTGCCTGGTCATACACAGAGATGCCTAGCTTAGAACCATCTATTTTCGAGCATCGCATCGACACCTGGCCTGACATCACACCAGTTCGCCAGAAACAACGACCACTACACCCAGCCAAAGCCGCGGCTATCAAAGCTGAAATTGACAAATTACGTACAGCCGACTTTATTTACCCCATTGCTTACAATTCATGGGTTTCCAACCCTGTACCCGTCGACAAAAAATAGGGCACCATTCATGTTTGCACCGACTTTCGTGATCTCAATAATGCATGTCCAAAAGACAATTTTCCAACGCCCTTTATCGATCAAATTATCGATGACTGTGCCAGCCACGAGGCTCTTTCCTTTATGGATGGATTCTCTGGCTATAACCAAATTCAAATCCACTCAGCCGATCAATATAAAACCGCATTCATTACCCCATGGGGTACGTTTGCATATCGTGTCATGCCCTTTGGCCTAAAAAACGCCACCGCCACTTTCCAGTGGGCCATGACATATATCTTTCAGGATCTGGCTGCTATCCTCCTTGCCTACTTGGACGACCTCACCGCTCGATCTAAGAAGTGCACCCAACACCTTGATGATTTATGCATCATCTTTCAACGGCGTCGTCAATACAACATCCGCTTGAACCCTCTCAAGTGTGTGTTTTGTGTCACCACCAGGCGAATCCTCGGTTTTATTGTTTCCCAAAGCGGTATTACCGTAGACCCCCTCAAAATCAAAGCCATCACCAAAATTCCACCTCCTCAGAATTTACGACAACTGCAGAGTCTACAGGGCAAAGCCAACTTTCTGCGATGCTTTGTTCCTGATTATGCCATCTGCACACATGGCTTCCTTCGTTTACTACGTCACGACATCCATTTTCATTGGGATGACTATGCCCAACAGTCGTTTGACGATCTTAAAGCAGTGCTTTCAAATGCACCTTTAATCAGTGCACCTGACTATAATAGCGACTACATTCTCTATGTATCAGCATCAGCTGTATCAGTAGCCAGCGTCCTCATCTAGCTCGGAGATGACAATCATGAACACATCATTTACTACGTCAGTAAGAACCTCTCATGGTCACCCTTGAAGTATAAACACGAAGAGAAACTTGCTCTTGCAGTTGTCCTTGCATTTCAGAAACTGCGCCATTACATTCTGCTTCGCACCACCAAGGTCGTCATAGATTCCAACCCTATGAAATACTTGCTCAGCCGTCGCCAAGTTAATGACAAATTAGCTCGATGGATCATTATCCTTCAAGAGTACGACCTTGAGTTCTCAACACCTAAGAGTAAGAAGGCCCTCTTTCTCGCTGAACTTGTCATGGCCCTTCCCTCTGACACCACCAGTCCCCTCGTCAACACCGACTTTCCTGACGAACATCTCTTTTACATCGCCTCAGATGATCCTTGGTATGGAAACCTCCTAGTCTACCTACGAACTCAAAAGTTCGGTAATCACCTATCACGAGATGATTGTCGGCGTATTTTCCATCAGGCCCCCCGCTACCTCCTCATCGGTGACATCCTATATCGGCGGGGCGTCGACACCATTCTTCGTCGCTGCCTGACTATTGATGAGGCCGACAGAGTCTTAAATGACTGCCACAGTGGCGTATGTGGGGGCCATCTTTCGGGCATCTCCACTGCTCAAAATATTATCCGAGCCGGTTATTTTTGGCCTACCTTATTTCACGATTGCATTCATGCGGTGAAACGATGTGAGCAATGTCAGCTCTACACCAAAAAATCCCGAGCACTACCCGCTCTTCTTCACCCTGTCATTACTGCGGGCCCCTTTTGTAAATGGGGCATTGACTTTATGACTTGTAATCCCCCCTCCAACAATGGTCACAAATACGTTGTTTTCACCGTTGATTACTTCACTAAATGGGCTGAAGCTATGCCCACTTTCAACAACACCGCTGACACTGCAGCGTGCTTCTTCTTTAACCATGTCATCTCCCGTTTTGGCGTACCACTCCAACTTGTTTCCAATCATGGGAAACACTTCGAAAATGAGATCTTCGTTGAACTCTCATCTCGGTTAGGCTTCTCTCACGAGTTTGCCTCACCATATTACCCTCAGTCAAACGGACAGGTCAAGGCCGTGAACAAAGTCCTCAAGACCATGTTACAACGCACGATTAATAAACATAAAACCAATTGGAATCATATGTTATTTTCTGCGCTATGGGCTTATCAAACAGTAGTAAAGACCGCTACAGGTTTCATGCCATTCCATTTAGTCCATGGGGTCGAGGCAACTCTTCCTATCGAGTGCGAAATTCCCACCCTTTGCACCGCAATTGAGCTTTTACCGGACACTGCTCCAATGGAGAAGCGCCTGCTGAACTTGGAGTCGGTGGATGAAGATCGTCGATCTTCATTACAGAACAACGAGACAGCTAAAAAATGATCCAAGGCTACCTTTGATTGCCATGTCAACCTTCGATCATTCCGCGAAGGCGACCTTGTCCTGGCCTATGATATCGCTCATGATACCTTTGGCCAAGGCAAATTCGAATCACTTTGGCATGGCCCCTACATCATCCAACATTGCCTCACCAAAGGCGCATACATCCTAGCCTCCCTCGAAGGCCTCTCACTCAAAGAACCCGTCAATGGGTTATATCTAAAGAAATTTTATGCTTAGAAGTAGTCATTCTACTTTAGGTTACTTTTTCTTGTTTAGAGTTTTTAATGTTTTTTATCCTACCCTCTCATCTAAACTATCCTTTGTGCTATTGATAGATGATTCCTCCACCAGCCTACCACATTGGGTACGTCGACGACGCTAGCCGCTAGACACAAAATCTCGCTTCGGAAGCTTGGGCTTTATACACCCCCTCACATGAAATGCTCCATTTAAGCGGCATATGTTTGGGGCCAACAACCAACAACCAAGCCGAATACATTGCTGCCATAGGCCTCCTAACCGACGCCCAACATCATCATATTCGTCAACTTAGCGTCTTCCTCGACTCACAGCTAGTCGTTCTCCAACTCAACAATGTGTACTGTGTACGCGATCCATGCCTCTTTCGCAAATACCTGCAGGTTAGATTATTATCTCGACATTTTGATTCCATTACATTTACACATATTCCAAGACATTTGAATCAAACAACTGATGAAATAGCTAACATGGTGTTAGATTGGCATATATCACATCAAGCTACACATACATAAACATCTCATACATCCTGTCACAGCATATAGATACACTAGGCATCATCATCATAAACACAAAACACATGTAACACAACATTTGGATCTCAAAATATGTATACTCACATATATATATGGGCCTATCTGGCCACCCGAATGTTTACATACAAAAAATACATCGGCCTGCAGGCCTGTGCCACATCTCGGTACAAAAATTGGCTCACCAGCCTATCAAAACTGTAAACAAAGTACATACATACATCAGGGTGCCTCTATCGTACCCCCCACTACTCCTCCCTCAGGAGGAGGTGGTGGCCCACCCCCACCTGCCCCGACGGCAGGCGTCCACTCGTCATCGCGGCGAGCACAACTGCTTGTTGCACTATCCCCCGCCATGGTGGCGGTAGTCCAATGCACTGCTCCAGGAACCCCTCATCCTGGATACGGATCCACATGCCCTCAGGCACGTCCTGTAAAACCGTCTCTAAACGATGGCGTGTGTCATCAACATCAACTCCGGCCACCGCCGGAGGAGCGTGCGATGGCCCCACACCAGGGTCATCAAAACGATGCCTCTGTGCCGGTCTCTCGGGCTCTACTGGTCGCCCAGCAACCTCATCCCACTGACGCCCAGCAGCCTCATCCCACTGACGCCTCCCTCCACGCGGCGATCTCTCCTGCTCTCGCTGAGCTGGCACTCTATACAACTCCACCTCGCGCCCGCGAGGTGCCAAATCTGCACATGCACAAAGCAACAAACAGCAGATCGTATTAGTGTCTATACATCATACATATGAACTGATATATCATAAGCTAACATAAATCCAAACATGCAAATACACAACATACCTCGATGGTCGAATACCTCCCCAGGAGGTAATACCATGTCCGGGTCCCCCCGGAAGTCCACCCCAGCATAAGGGAACTGAAGTATGACTTGCGGCATCTACCGCCATATCTGCGCCGCCTACACAGTAAAATAATGCCCATCTTCGCCACCGCCGTGGTGAACCAAAATCATGGAACACCGCCTCAAACATGGCTCTCGTACCCCTGGTGCCTCTAATAACATCCTTGAGCGCAACATCGGTACCCTCTCCAAGAAATAGGCTACCAGGATCGAGCCGAACGCAAACTCCCCGGTACCTGTGGACCGACAATGGTCCAGCTGCACGATCATCCGCGCATGTAGAGTCAAACCCCAGGCGAACCACTCATGGCCCACCACCACCCTCTCCATCAATAACAACTCGCCACCACTGATCCGGTGGGTCTCTCGTGACTCGTACACCCGAACAATCATCGCCTCTATGCAACGATGCAACAGGGCGTCTGTACCGCTAATACTCACTACAGTCCCAGACATGTAGTGCTCGCCTGAGAAATATCGCTCGGCGACCTCTGACAGTGGTGTACCCCTCGACAGCACCGGCTCTGCCAGCAATGGTGTCCCTTAGAAGGGGAGCCCCGTCAAGAAATATATATCCTCCACCGCAGTGAAGGGGATCTGCTCTCCTCGCACGAGGAAGCAGTGCAGATCTGGGCTCCACATCTGGAGCAGAACATGGAGTAAGTACTCCTGGGCCCGTATCAACGGGCACTTAAAGAACTTTAGCAACCCACTGGCTGCTAAAGCCACTCGAACTGTAGGCCCTACATTGGCCACAACATCGCGCAACTGTGACCAATCTCGCTCACACCACCAGACATCCATCGTCATTGCTGGTCACCTGCACACACAACCGAGTCCTATATCATCTTATGCAACCATCCAAAGCATAAAAAAGACTCCCTTTTTACCCTTGAACCTTACATCTTAGGCGCGGTTTTGCCACCAACAGGCGCACACACATGCGCACCTGTTCACTATACAGGCGCGCACGTATGAGTGCCTGTTTTTCTCATAGGCGCGCTTGAGAGCGCGCCTGTTCACCCTACAGATGCGTGCTAGTGCGCGCCTGTCAACCTTACAGGTGCGCTGTAGTGCGCGCCTGTTCACCCCACAGGTGCACACTCGTGCGCGCCTGTCAAACTCACAGGCGCGCCCCACTGGCGCACCTTAAAACCCCCCTCACGCACACCAATGCACGTTTATCCAGTGGGCAGGCGCGCACGTGTGCACGCATTCCACTGAATTGCCCACGCATGTGGGCCCACACCCCATTAAAAAACCCCTCTAAACCCCTGTACGCCCCCCCGTACCTACCCTGCCCAAAAATTAGAAACCCATTTCTATGCAGGACGATCAGACCACTAACCTGCAACTCACACACCGTTGATCGGATACCTCGTGCTCCCTGAATCACCCAATCTCCTCTGAATTTGCTCAAAAACTCACTATAGCAGCAGGTACAAATGAGGTGGCAATGTGGGCCCTACAACTATATATAGGCCTTTTGCCAAACTTCTACTCACCATTCCGGGAGCCCACGACGTCCATTTTTCGAACCGTCTTCAGCCACGGGATCAGTATCCCACCACCTATATCACTGCTGTCCCTGGGCCGCTTTTCATCCTGAGCCCCCGGGGCACCTTTTTTTTCATATCATGGTCAGGTACGCACGCGCATTGTCACATTTATTTACCACATGCTCATATCTTAGATTCTCTTTATATATTGTTCACTTTGGGTATTTGGTTGTTCTATGTGCAGGTCCGTGATCATCATCTCTCAACACCATTCCTTCAGGTATATCTTCAGCACTAGCATGTAGTCTCTCCCGCTGTATTGCATTTACATTCCTAGTCCCACCCTCTGATATTGGCCTCTAGGATACCCATTCCCGGCTCTACAGTACTCACACCTCCCTTTGCATCTTTAGTACTGTAACCCAGTAGCATTCTCACCCATATGAGTTGTCCCATTCATAGCACCTTTTGGCACTTTTGACACTCATGCTGTTCTTCATTACCCCTTAGGGATGGGAGTCTCGGTAGTCTTTCATCATGTTGCAGATCAACCACATACTTCTTCTCCTCATTTTTCTAGCTTCCCATATGGACTCCCGGCTCATCGCTTTATGGTTATGTTCTGTTTACTTTCACCTCCGCAGGCTCACGAACCCATCATTTCATCCACCATCAGTTTTCCCATCTGCGAACCTATCTTCATTTCACCTACCTCATACAGAAACTCACCAAAGGGGCCCCCACCCTTCATCAGTTTTCCATGAAATTTCTGCCCTCCCTGGGGCACTCATTTTATATTGGGGCACCCGTTTCTGTATTTGTACATTCTTCCCAAATTATTCATTATTTATTGTACAAACACCTTTGTTTCCAGTCATTACATTTTATTTTTGTAGTCATCGTTGGCGACTCGCTTTCTTTTGGCCACATGCAACCCATGTCACCCTTGGTTGGAGCATTACTTATCATCTACCCTTGCCGGCATCGTCCATATCTTCAGAGTACTCCACAGGTCACTTACCTCTACCCTCTGAATTTGTTCACTTTGTCCCTCCTCTGGCACAACTTATCCTCGGTCCTGGCGTCCCCCTGACACTCGACCTCGTCACACGGTTGCGGCCAATGTTTAAATCATACATCCTCCAGCCAAGGGTAGTCTTGAGTCTTCCCACTTCTTGACTTCGTCCATGTACCTCTGCCACTTTATCACCTCAGTAGATTCCACAGAGCCCTTTTCTTCTGGGAGTCGCGTCCCCCTTTTGTCGACATCATCAAAATTTTCCAGAAGGGCGACAGTATCTTGATTCTCATTTTCTATTCAGTGAGAGATCTCGGACGGCACAGGGGGAAGCACCATTGCCCCCTGCTGTCGTTGCCCCCCATAACATTCGACGCCAACACTTTCTCATGTCGCGGTGGGTCTTACTTTGTGACTATTGCAGTTATTATTATTATCAGTTGCCGAAGACCTCTGAACTTGGCAGGGCCATCACTGCCCGCATCATCATCTCTACTTGTGACTGCGACCATTGCCTATCGTTTAGAGTAAGTTCCTTTGCAGACTTGTCTTCTGCCTTTATCATTACCGCCCCCGAGGGCGCTGCAGTTGTCTACACCAACATTTTCGTCATCTTTTTTCATAGTTACATAACATGAGCATGGGGCATGCCTGCCTCATTTGTACACAGTTGTATATTGTTACACACCTTCTGGAAGATCGGGTTCTACAGGTTCCTTTCTTCTCCAAAGGATTGCTCTACACGGTCCCACTCTTTCTCTCCCTTACAACACCATTCTCAGTAAAAGAAACATTGATCTATTTCAGCTATACGTATGCTCCTAACCTCATCCATCAGGGGGCATCTGTTATCACTGAAATTTCGCCCGCACATGGCGACAAGAACTCCGTATCATCAAAACAGGAATGAAGTCATTCATGGCACAGGATTAATTCCACAGCATTACAAAAGGGTAAAAAACTATACAAAGTAACCAAAAATTGAAGGGTGCTTTACAGAATCTGGGCGCGCGCACATATGCGCGGAACAACAACATACAATGCGTGCATAAATGCACGATGCGCGGCTGTTAGGCGAAAAACCCGCACACCTGCTAAATAACGCATTTATTGAAATTGGTCGGCCTCCCAACCACTAATGGATCAGCTCCCAAGTCGATTTGACATCAAATCCGAGTTGAATCCGCATGGTAGGTTGGTCAAAGACCTAATTGAGCCCTAAAGAGCCCCTTTTCACACTTCAAAGAGGTTACATAATCACCCAATGCTATTCTATATAAAGCCATGAGGAAACTTCATTTTCTCAAGGAATTCCATGCATTGTTATGCTGCCAAGATTGTTAAGGACTCACTCTTTGACAAAGAACACATAGGCATCATTTCACAAGAGCTATCCATCTCTCTCTTGAGTGGATAAGCTAGGAGTTCTTTCACCCACATTTTCATCTTTTCATTGTAAGGAGAGCAAGATTGTGAGGGCCTCAAGAGCCTTCCATTGGAGGAAGAAGGGACCCAAGTCCCCTTTCTTCATTGTGCCTTTGGATTTCATCAATAGATCAGCTTATACATTGGTGATATTGGTCCATTTGTATTTATTTTTCATTTTTTCCATATGCTCATAGTTTTAGTTTGTTTTAGTTTAATTCTTGTTTATTATGTTATTTTATTTTCTCTAACCCTTTCCTCTACAACTGTCATGCTCTGCAAGACCCAACAGGGCATGTAAGCACTCTCAATTTGCTCACCTAGTGATGAATAGAGTGAAAACAAACATTTTCTCATAAAAGTAGTGAAAAGAGAGATTATTCATGTTCAAAGAATGCAAATGCTAAAGACAAATAGACACAAAAGGTTGTCCTTACAGTGAATGCGATAGAACTAGTCAGCCATAAAAAGGACATAGAAAGACAATATTTAGAGGTAGAGAAGATGGAAGAAGAAATGAAATTACTAGAAGAATGGTTAGTCAATCCAAAGATTGATGAAGACTGCACAAATATTGTAGATATAATTCAAATTATTCCTAAGCAATATTGAAGAGTACCTAGCAAGGAAGGGATGCCTAAAGCATAAAGAGAAGACATTTTAGCTTCAAAAACCCATTTCGTATTTGAACATGTAATTGCAAATGAGATAATGGAAGAATAGGAAAAATCGTCTCATGAGCATAAAGTTCTGTTTCATGTACAACAAGAATGTCCCAAGTAAAATGTTGTTTGTAATATGTTTATGTGTGCAGGTGCAACACAAAACGAGATTTCTAAATAAGGAAGCAAAAAACATTCCACAAGGCAACAAGAAGATTGGAGGAGGAAATTGTGTACCTTAGAAATTTTTGAAGAATGTTTTGTAAGAATGTGAGAGAATTTTTATAAATCTCACACAAAACATTGCTGAGATAATAGAAATTTGGTGCAGATGATCTAGAAGTATACTGAGTGCAGAGGAAATTTGAGGGAGGAAATTCAAAGAAAAAAGAAACCATAAGACTTCATAGTTTATAAAACACTCTGAGGATAATGAAGATGTGAAGAGACCGCTAAGTTGCCTTGGAAATACTTCAAATAATGAAGTACATGAAGTTTTGAAATGGGTTATGAAAAAATACAGTGATGCAAGTGTGGAAATTTCCAAAGAAGAGATGACAATGAAGAATGATGGCAGTATTGAATCAAATAATCATTTGTGTATGATCATGGAAAAATCCTTACAAAAAGGTATAAAATGTTTATTGCCAAACTGTTATTTTAATGAAATCAAAGAAAAAAGTTTGTTTGAGCAGTCAAGTAGAGTGAACATGCAACTTAGTGATATGTATTATTGGTTGCATAAATTTTTATTTAGTGAGGAGTGTTCTCAAGGAGTTGAGGAAAAAATAAAGTGTGAAGACAGGGAGATGGTGACAACCATACAAAAGTTTTGTGAAAACTTGCAGCAGAAATACTACATCAATGATGTGCACCGACAAATATCTAGATTGGACAATGAATTAGATGAATTCTGGAAGAATTCACTACAAGAAAACATACAATTAGCACCTAAAATAATGCCATAATTTAGTGTATTTTACTCCATGAATTGGACACCTTTTATGGCACAAAACTGGGCACAATATGGACATTTTATAATTGTGCCAAATTTAGCGCCAAAAAAATAACGCCAGGAATAGCGCCAGGGATAGTACTAGGTTTAACGCCAGGATTAGCGCCAAGAATAGTGCTAGGTGTTGCTTATAGTTTTTCTTATGATATGCCTTCCAATTTTTCTTCCATTTTTGCGTTTGGTTTGGCTTCCCATTTTATGTTTAGTTTTTTTTTTTATATGGATTTGAATTTTTCTTCCATTTTGGTGCCAGGAATAGCACCAGGTTTAGTGCCAGGTGTTGCTTCCATTTTTTCTTCTGATATTCCTTCCAGTTTTTCTTCCATTTTGGCTTCTATTTTTGCTTCCAGTTTTGCTTCTGATATGGCTTCCAATTTTGCTTCTAGTTTGGCTTCTAGTTTGGCTTCCAGTTTTACATCTAGTTTTTCTTCTATTTTCTCTTCCCGTTTTGCTTCTGGTTTGGCTTCTAGTTTTTGTTCTATTTTTTTCTTCTGGTGGGGTTTCCAATTTGGCTTCCATTGTTGCTTCCTTTCTTTCTTCCAAAAATGATTCTTGTTTTATTTACATTTATTAATTTAATATGTTTTATTTCAATTTAATTAGTTAAATATATCATGTCTCTTAAATAAATTATATGATTATACAATAATTCATATAAATGCATTTGAATTATTTTATAGAATAACATTTATAAATAATTTTTAGGGAAACAGACATCCATACAAATTAACAACATCATTATAAGTATTTAATCTCCTTCAAAATAGAATCTACAACATCCAGTATATATAAAATAACAAGATAATTATTATAACATGATCATCATCTATAATTAAAAACAAGTGAGTCAAATATCTATAATTTATGTGAATTTGACAACATCCATCATGTGAAGTAAATCAAAACCATCATATGTAATAAATGTGCACCCAAAAATCATCAACCACTTTCAATATATAAAAATTGACGAGTCAATATTGATAAGATCATCATCATATATAACTAAAACAAGTGAAATTCAAATATATATATGCTTGTAGATTAATATCATCTGAAATCAATACATTTCCAACAGTCAATATAAGTCAAAATAATACATCATGTACAAATGATATAAATAAAAATGATAAATTATGTAAGATAAAATGATACAAGTCAATATGACATGTCATGTCCAAATGATATAAATCAACATGAAACATGTCAAATTGATACAACTCAATAATATGGTACTAGAGGCCGTGAAAATGATACATATGATAGTAACCATGAAAAGAGGAATTATAACAATATATAAAAAATGATCCATGATACAGTCTATATGATCATGAATGCCAATGGTTGCTACCAGGAACTTCCTCAACATCATCATCACCATTTTGATCATGATCATCATGATCATTATCATCGTCAAATGCATCAGAATTTACGTTGTTTTCATCTATATCCGTGTCATCATGCGCATCATCTTCCATGTCAGCATCAGACCCAACATCATGATCTAGATCTATTTGTTGAGGATGATCCTGATCTTCTCGAAGATCCTTGTTCTGCAAAAACAAACATTTAGAATGAAAAGATATTATTTATTCATGCAATAATTAATTTCTCTGTTATATATCTAATATTACAACATATGAAATGAAACGATGATCATATTATATCATATCAAAGTGCACATACGATAATAAAATATCAAATAAGTTACAACTAAGATGTTATTCCAATGATGTAAAACATTCAACAATTCTAATAAACATTAGTAAAGATCATAAAACAATTCCATGCCTAGCCTTTCCTTGCCTTACCTTGACATGCCATGCCTTGCATTGACATTCCTTGCCTTGAAATGCTATGCCTTGCCTTTCCTTGACTTTCCATGCCTTGCCTTGACATTCCATGCTTAGCCTTTCCATGCCTTTCCTTGACATGTATTGCCTTGCCATGAAATGCCATCCCTTTTATTTCCTTGACATTCCATGCCTTTCCTTTCCATTCCATGCCTTGCCTTGACATGCCATTCCTTGCCTTGACATGTCTTTTCTTGCCTTGACATGCCTTGCCTTGACTTGACATGCCATTTCCTTTCCTTGACATGCCATGCCTTGCCTTTCCTTGACATGCCATGAATTTCCATGACTTGATATGCCATGCCTTGTGATGAAGGAGCATCATCAACAAGTACATGTGGCAGGACAACTCAATTCCCGAGGACCAATCCGGAGCCTCAAACGCTAGCCAATACTGCAAATCTTTTGAAGTTTATAGAAAAAAATAAAAGGAAAGACCATGTGCGTAGAAAAAATGAGCACGGATGACCTAGGAATTTAACTCTAGTATCAATGTAACCATAATTAGGTAGTAGTTAGTTTGTTTTCTTTTGTGTAAAGAGAGGTTTTATATTCCCTAAAGAAGGGTTACAAGAGTTACGAGAAAGTAGATGTTTTCGAGTATTAGTTTTTGTTCGATTTTAGCTGTAACCATTTTTCTTGATTTGAATGAAGATAATAGAGGAAAATTGATCCAAATGTGTGAGACCATGTTGTTTTTATTATCCCTGTTGTTGTTATCAATCTTTTCAAGAATGAATGAATCTTTCTACGAGTGTATGTAGCTCTAAAATGCTTGCATAAAATTTAAATCATTTTTCTTTGTGATCCGGTGCAAGGTGTGCACATAGTCCAAAAGGAGTGCATTGAAAAGATCGGTTTCAAATCATAAAGCTCAGAAGAAATAATGTAATATAGTCCTCAAGGAGTGCGTTGACTGTGTCTGTTTTGACTTGTAAATATCAGGAGAATTAGCGTAGGGTTTTTTTTTCCCAGAAGTGTAAAGAGACTGCCACAAGGTGTGCACAGTTGTCACAAGAACTCAAATATTGTGTAAAGATATGTTGCAAGGGGTGCATAGGTCCAGAATTTGACTCAATGTTGAAGCAATTTCATAAGAAGCTGAAGGACTAGAACAAAGGAATGCCAGGAAGGCTAGAATAAATATTTTCAAGAAATCTTTAAATTTGAGCCTCATGAATTTCCCGTAAAAGAAAGAAGTTCTTGGGAGATCAAAATATTTGAAGAGTTCAAGCTTAGGAGGGATAACACTTTCCAAGAAGTGAGAATGAGATCTAGGAAACAAACTCGTAGGAAGAACAAATTTCGAAGCCTTTACATCTTTCCAAAATATTTTAAGTCTGGAGAACTCATAAGTTCAGGAGAATTATCTCAACCGTTCGATCTAAGCGCCAAAGGAAAATATCTCGTCCATTCGATCTAAGCACCAGGGAAAATATCTCAGCGGTTTGAACAGAACACCAAGAAAGGGATTCATCCATCCGATCAACGCACAAAAGGATCATATCCATCTGATCAAGGTAAAGTGCACTAACATTAAAGATTTGAAAGTAGAGAGAAGATTCAGACTTACTAAGTTCCGAAATCATCGGAGTTGTCCATTGTTAAGGGAGACACGCGATGAGAGATCAACATTTTTCTGAATCATGACTCAGAGAATTCAAAGGCAGAGTTACAAGAACTCATGAATCATGAAATCATGATTTGATCATAGTAGTTGATCGAAGGAGGGAGTTGAACCATAGATTTGGTCTTGTCGGGGGTTCACAACTTGGGAAATCAGAAGTGAGAGTTATGGGAACTCGCGAAGTTCAAGTTTGCAATTTGATCTTAGCTGTCAGATTGAGGAGATATCTGGACCATTGATTCATTTTGAAGAGCAGGATATGTCAAGATTTCATAAGTTGGGAGAGTCAGGGTGACTCATATGCAAAGGCTCGATACGCGAAATCGTGATGCACCTTTCGAGTAGGCGACTGGTCACAGCCTTGGTCACATAAAGAGAGGGGATTAGGTAGAGGAGAGCTAGTGCCTAGTTATGCTGAAGCTTTAAAGCATTAAGGAAGAGCCAACATGTTCCATAGAATTGGCGCCTTAAGAATAAGGGGGCCTATTCAGTTAATTGAGGTTCCTGAGGGGACAAAGAGTCAATCAGAATCCATTTCTTGATCAATCCTAGACTGAGAGGTCGTGCAACCCTTATGAGAGGAGGGGGGTCTACATCACCTTGATTTGAAATTCCATGCCTAGACTTGCCATGCCTTTCCTTGACAAGACATGCCTTTTCTTGACATGTCTTTCCTTGCCTTGCCATGCTTTACCATGCATTGTCATGCCTTACCATGAATTTCCTTGCCATGCCTTGCCTTACCATGCATTCCCTTGCCTTTCCTTGACATTCTGTGACTTGCCTTAACATTCCTTTCCTTGACTTACTTTCCATGTCTTTCCTTGACAAACCTTGCCTTGCATTGACATGTATTTCCTTGACATTCCTTGCATTGAAAAACATTTCCTTGTCTTGCCTTGACATGCCTTGCCCTGCCATTCCTTTCCATTCCTTGCCTTGACATGCCTTGCCATGCCTTTCCTTGACAAGACATGCCTTGCCTTGCCATGCCTTTCCTTGAAAAGCCATTCCTTGGCTTGACATGTCTTTCCTTGCCTTGACATTCTATGTCTTTCCTTGACAAGCCTTGCCATGCCTTGGCATACCTTTCCTCGACATGCCATGACTTTCCTTGACATTGCTTTCCTTGCCTTGTCTTTCCATGATTGTCCCTAACATTCTTTTCCTTGACAGACCTTTCCTTGCATTGGCATTCCTTTCCTTGACATACCATGCCTTTCATTGACATTCCTTTTCTTGACATACCATGAATTTCATTTCATTGACATACCATGCCTAGCCTGGCCATGCCTTGTCTTGACATGTCCTTCCTTTCCTTACCATGCCTTGCCTTTAAAAGCCATGCCTGGCCTTGAAAAGACATGCCTTTCCTTGACATGTCTTACCTTTCCTTAACATGGCATGATTTTCCATGCATTGGAATGCCTTACCATGACTTTCCTTCTAATGAATTTCCTTTCCATGCATTCCCTTACCTTGCCTTGCCATGTCTTTCCTTGACATATCATGCAATGTATTGACATTACTTGCCTTATATTTCCTTGCAATGTCTTTCATTAACATGCCATGCCTTTCCTTGACCTTTCCTTTCCTTGACAAAACTTTCCTTGCATTGACATGCATTTTCTTGACATTCCATGCCTTGCATTGACTTTCCTTGCCTTGGCATCCCATGCCTTTCCTTTCCTTGACATGGCCTGCCTTTCCTTTCCATGCCATTATTTGACATGTGTTTTCTTGCCTTACCATGACATGCCTTGCAATTCCTTGCCTTACCATGCATTCCCTTTCATTTCCTTGACCTTCCATGACTTGTCTTGACATTCCTTGCCTTTGCCCTGCCTTAACATGCCTTTCCTTGACATGCCATTCCTTGCCTTGAAAAGCCTTGGCTTGCCATGGCATGCCTTTCATTGACAAGCCTTGGCTTGCCATGGCATGCCTTTCCTTGACATGCCATCCCTTTCCTTGACATGCCTTTCCTTGAATGAACATGCCTTTCCTTTCATTGACATGTGTTTCCTTGACACGACATGCCTTGCATTGACATGCCTTTCCTTGACATTACATGCCTTTCATTGACATTCTTTTCCTTAACATGTGATGCATTTCCTTTCCTTGACATGCCTGTTGGGCACTTTAATTGTCTAATTGAATGGAAAATCAAAGTGTTCAATATAAATTGTCAACCCAGGGAAGTCTGTTATTTTAAGATAATTCTGTAGAGTCTATGCTAGATTATGAAAGCATCTCTATTCTAATTGTAGTAGGGAAGTTGTTTTTAACAAATCAAACAAACATTATCACTAACACAATTGTGCTGATACGGCTGGAGTGCTATAGACTTAAAATCATAATTGCAATCTAAACTGATGAATCTACAAAAACCATGAATTTCCTACCTTAATCTAGCTTTCTAATTTACTTTTGCAGGAAGAAATTCTATACTATTGTTGAAGGGAAATCTACTTATTGCAAGAGGATACTTCACACTTCTATTTCTCAAAACAAGATTTTAACTTAGTGCAGAAAAAGGAAAAATAGTTCTCCAGCCATGTTCAACAACTGATTTCTAATTCTCATGAGAAAAGTTTATGCTCATTTACCAAGAAGGAACTAAACTGTAACAAAAGTTGTATTAAGAAATATCTAACAGTTAAACCATTTGCAATGAAAATGACTAAATATAGAATTTGAAATAGAGGGGAATCAGTGAGGAAGGTGGGCCCTTTCCTTCTCACTGAATGCACTCAAAAAGGTAGGTTACAGTCTACTAAAGAAATTCAATCCACTTCTTCATTCAATTGCCCAAAAGATGTCTGTGTACAATAATCGCTACCTTCTTTAGTTCAAGGAAGAAGACTAACAACCCTTTACATTACAAAAGATCTACTATTTAAAGTCAGAGTCGTTCAGTGTTCAAAAACAGAACAGTCTTGAGAATCCCCGATTCTCAGGCTGTTCGTTAGATATCATTAATACAAAATCTTGAATTATCCTTCATCAACATCATGAGCCAACATTCTAATCAACAGGTTTTGTAGCAGTTGTATCACAACATGACTAGTGGCGTCTGTTGTAACAACTTTTGAGATTAACAAGCTTTTGTCGTAGCAGTTGTGTAACATCTTCCAGGATTGTTGGGAATCCATTGCAAAAGTCATGTAACAACTTCCAGGATTGGTTCATAGATGTAACGACAACGAGTTTCTCGAAGTAGGATGTTCTAATATTTTGATCATTAGTTAAATCATTTCATGGGTAAAATAAGTGAATGTTATCAATCAAACATGTTAAGTAAATGAAAATATAAAAGAAAGATGAATAGTTCATACCTTGGGAAAAAGGGTCTTGGTGCTCATTATAATAGTCATTTATCTTAGGAATGAGAAGGTTGAATGATCAAAAGGTGTAGTGAAAAGGGACATTTCAGGGTCCTAACAATGCCATGCCTATCCTGGCCATGCCTTTCCTCAACAAGCCATGCCTTGCCTTGACATGTCTTGACTTTCCTTGCCATGCCTTACCTTTCAAAGCTATGCCTTTCCTTGACATGTCTTTCCTTGACTTGCCATACCTTGCCTTGACAATCCATGCCTTTCCTTGACAATCCATGTCATTCCTTGACATGTCTTGCCTTTCCTTGATATGCCATTATTTTTCATGTGTTGTCATGCCTTACCATGACTTTCCTTGCAATTCCTTTCCTTTCCATGCACTCCCTTGCCTTTCTTTTCCATGTCTTTCCTTGACATGCCATGCCTTACCTTGACATTACTTCCGTTGCATTGCCTTACCATGCCTTTCCCTCACATGCCTTTCCTTTCCATGACATTCCTTGCCTTTCCTTAACATGCCTTGACTTACCAAACCTTGCCTTGCATTGACATGGCTTTCCTTGACATGCCATGATTTTCATTGACATGCCTTTCCTTGGCATGCCATGCCTTTCGTTTCCTTGATATGTCTTTCCTTTCCTTTCCATGCCACTATTTTCCATGCGTTGTCATGGCTTACCATGACATGCCTTGCAATACCTTTCCTTTCCATGCATTCCCTTTAGTTTCCTTTCCATGCCTTTCCTTGACCTGCCATGACTTGCCTTGACATTCCTTGCCTTGCCTTGCCTTGCCATGCATTTCCCTAAGATTCTTTTCCTTTCCTTGAAAAATCTTGCCTTGCATTAACATGCCTTGCATTGACAGACCTTTCCATGCCTTTCCTTGAAAATCCATGCCTTGCCTTGACAAGCCATGCCTTTCCTTAACATGTCTTTCCTTGCCTTGACATGCCATGCTATCCTTTCCTTGACATGCCTTACCATGAATTCACTTGAAATTCATTTCCTTGACATCCATCCCCTTGCCTTTCCTTGCCATGTCTTGCCTTGACATGCCATGCCTTTCCTTTCCATGTCTTTCTTTGACATGTCATGCCTTTCCTTGACATTCATTTCCTTTCCTTGCTATGCCTTAGCCTGACATGCCTTCCCTTGACAAGTCATGCCTTGCTTTGACATGCCTTTCCTTGCCATACCTTTCCTTGACAATCCATACCTTAACAAGCCATGCCTTTCCTTGACATGTCTTGCCTTTCCTTGACAAGCCTTGCCCTGACATGCCATACCTTTCCTTGACAAGCCATTCCTTGCCTTGACATGTCGTGTCTTTCCTTGACAAGCCTTTCCTTTCTTTAGCATGCCTTGCCTTGACATACCATGCCTTGACATGCCATGCCTTGACATGCCATGCCTTGCATTGACATTCCTTCCCTTGCCTTGCCTTTCCATGCCTTTCCCTCCCATGTGTTTCCTTGAATTAACATGATTTGCCTTGCATTGACATTCTTTACCCTGACATGCGATTCCTTTCATTGACATGCCTTACCTTGACATGCATTTCCTTGAAATTCCATGCATTTCCTTTCCTTCAAATTCCATTCTTAGCCTGGACATGCATTTCCTTGACAAGCCATGCTTTACCTTGACATGTATTTCCTTTCCTTGCCATGCCTTGTGTTGACAAGCCATGCCTTTCCTTGACAAGCCATGCTTTTCTTGGACAAGCCATGCCTTACCTTGAAATGCCTTTCCTTGCCTTGACATGTCATGCTTTTCCATGCATTTTCATGCCTTACCATCACTTGCCTCACAATTCCTTTCCATGCCATGCATTCCCTTTCCTTTCCTTTCCATCTCTTTCCTTGACATTCCATGCTTTTCCTTGACATTCCTTTCCTTTCCTTTCCTTGACATGTATTCCCTTGCCTTGACATACCTTTTCTTGACAAACCTTTCCTTGCATTGACATGCCTTTCCTTGACATGCCATGCCTTTCCTTGACATGCCTTGCCTTGACATGCCATGCCTTGTATTGGAATGCCTTTCCTTGACATGCCATGCCTTTCCTTGCCTTGACATGCCATGCCTATCCTAAACATGCCTTGCCTTGACAATCCATTCCTTGCATTGACATGTCTTTCTTGGCATTTCCATACCTTACCTTGACAAGCCATGCCTTTCCTTGACATGTATTTCCTTGCCTTGACATGCCATGTTTTTCCATGTGTTTTCATGCCTTACCATGAATTTCCGTGGAATGCCTTGAATTTCCATGCATTCCCTTGCCTTTCCTTGCCATGTCTTTCCTTGACATTCCATGCCTTGCCTTGCCTTTCCTTGCCATGTCTTTCCATCACATGACTTGAATTCCCTTGACATGCCTTTCCTTCATAGACCTTGCCTTGCATTGACATGCCTTGCCTTGACATACCATGCCTTGCATTGACATGCCTTTCCTTGACATTCCATTCCTTGCCTTTCCTTTCCATGCATTCCCTTACCTTTCCTTTCCTTGACCCGCCATGACTTTCCTTGACATTCCTTGCCTTGCCTTTCCTTTCCATGCCTTTCCATGACATGCCTTTTCTTTCCTTGACATGGATTTCCTTGCATTGAAATGCCTTGCCTTGACATTCCTTGCATTGACAAACCTTGTCATGCCTTTTCTTGGCATGGTTTGTGTGTTATGGTGAGTTGCAACTCGCCTCTTAAAGCCATTCAGGGAGACAATGACAATATGGTCCAGTGGAAAAAAAATCACAACTCAGTGACATAACTAAGTTTTGTAAGATCTGGAAGGTCCATATGGACAATTCCCATGTGACCACAGTTCCCACAATCACCCGACATAGGGGTTTTGAAATTCGACCCCCTGTGTCGGATTTGCATTGTGCCTCACTTAGAAAAACCCTACTTTTGAAGATCCTCTAACAAACATTTTTTCGGGCAAAAAAATCATAGGAGAGGGGTATCCCTAGTTGGAATATGATGTAAAAATCCAAATGGAACTGATGGTTTGTTGATTGGAGGCATGGGTTTGATGTTATGGCGAGTTGCAACTCGCCTCTTGAAGCCATTCAAGGAGACAATGACAATTTGGTATGGGGGAAAAAAATCACAAATGGGTGATGTAATTGTGTTCTATAAGGTTTTGAAGGTATGTATGGCCAACTCCCACGTGACCACGGTGCCCTCAATTTCCCAACATAGGGGTTGTGAAATTTGACTCCCTATGTTGGATTTTCATTGTGCCTCACTGAGCAAAACCCTAGTTCTGGAGATCCTCTAATAAACAATTTTTTTAGTGATGAAATCATAATAGAGAGGTCCCCCTAATTGGAATATGATGCTAGGAGCCCAAAGAAACAAACAATTTTTTTATTAGAGGCATGGTTTTAACTTGCTTCCTAAAGCCATTCAGGGAGATAATGACAATTTGGTTTGAGGGAAAAAAATCACAATCAGGCGACGTAACTGAGTTCCATAATATTTTGAAGGGCCATATGGCCAACGTCCATGTGACCATGGTTCCCACAATCCCTCAACATATGGGTTGTGAAAGTTGACACCCTATTTCGAATTTCCATTGTGCCTCACTGAGCAAAACGATAGTTCTGGAGATCCTCTAACAAACACTTTTCTGGGCAACAAAGACCATCACCTGTAGCATACATAATGATTTATTTTGCATGGTTTAAGTGAAGGTGTGCATATTCTACCCATCAAATCCCTATCCTTGAGGGGAATACCATCCCTTCTTGCTTTAATGAGGTTCATTTTCATAATTTGTAGGATGGTGTTTTACTCGAGGATGAGACTTATGAGAAAAAATACATAATATATAATGATGAAAATGCCTCACAAAATCCATTTTTAAGTAATCTCCCTAGTTCTTAATTTAAATGCACACTTATTTAAATCACCCAATTTAAATGCATACCAATTTTAATCAACCAATTTAAATTCCATACATGTTTACAATCTGGCAAGAAAAATTCCCAAAAGTATGGGCCTCATGTAGGTTTAGGGTTCTTGGCCTTCAAAGAAACATTCTTTGTTCCTTCTCCAACCCATCCACACACAATGAATTTCATCTTCTTTTCCCCTTGGGACTAGAGTTTTCTCTTTTATTTGTTTTGTATCACACCTACTCCCATTTTAGTTTTTTTTGGGTCTTACAAAAGCTCAATTATGAACAAGGTGGAAGAACATATCTCCTGACCTTTTCTACAAGTTCTCTTCCTCGTCTTTTTTGAAGGTACTCTTTTTTTGGATTCTATTGATTAGTTTCTTGCCCAAACTTGTTTGATCCTTTCCTTTGTGTCCCTTCATGAATTAGGTACCACCACCACCTTTGAGCACACGATTTTTGTTTTCTCTTATGTAAAAGAGTGCATACCTATCCTATAGACAAGTTCTTCCAAACATCATATCACATGCATCAAGTGGTGCTACATCACAATACACTTCATTGGAAAAATTATCATATATGGAAAAATTTACCTTAAAACACCGTGTGACTCTCATAACAAAATTCTTTTGAAACCAACTCAATGAACATGGTTGTGTATGCTTATATGTTTCCAGAATGAATTCTTTAACTTAAATTATAGAAATTAGATTGGATTGAGAACCACTCTTCAATATATCATATGTGAAAATGTTAAGGTAGTGTGAATGAAAAGAAGAATATTGTTATCAAGGAAATATCACCGGTGATCTGTAGCATGCTTGGGAACTCAATGGTTTATTGATAATATATAAAATACCTTTTCCAAAAAATGGGAATGTGCACCAAGATCTATGTAGAAAACTATACTTTTTTGTCATGCAATTTATTAAAGGACCCTCTTCAAATGGATGTCATGCTTTGATTCTCTCAAGGAGCATGTTTCTAGGATACCCATTTGGGTAAAATTATTGATGACAAACTAGGGTATTTTCTTAAAAAAGATATGGCCTTTTTAATTCTTCTAATATGAAAATTGCAAAAAACTATGTAGAAATGGATGTTCTAGAATTCTTGCTTGAACTTATTAGTCTAGCAATAAGAGGGAATGAAATATGCAAACTATTGAAGTACCAAAATATTTCATTCAACTATAGATACTATTGTAACTATTACCACCTTAAGATTTACTATCCTAGAAAAAACCATGGGAAGACCGATGATGAAATCCATATATCTAATTCCCCCTAGAAATTTGGCCATATATTATTAAAGTTAGTTTCTAAATTTAGTAAAGGGAAGAGGAAAGATGAAGTGAAATCCTCTCAAGGATCAATTCTTCTAAAACAAATCCCAAATATAGTTTCCCCAGTCTGAAATAGAATTGCAACATAATCATTATCATATTGGGGATCTTTTGGAGAGATTGAAAGATACCCTAATCTAATTTGGAGGGCATTCTTTGGAAAAACCAGTAACCTAATTCAAAATGACCTAGTCAATTTTGACTCCTCTCCATTCAATAATGTGATGCCTTAGGTTAATGCATTTCTTCCCACTCGAAATAGACAAGAATATCCTTTCAAGTTATCCTATATTATCAAGTATGTGGATCATATCTATTCTGGAATTAAAGAAGACACTACACCATATCCCAAATTGTTAAGAACCAAATATCAATATAGCATATAAAAAGCTCAGAATAAGTACTCGACGCCTTGAAAAAGAGAGAAATTTAGATAATAATCCTCTTTGATGGGGAAACCTCCTTATTCCCACATAAATATACAATTACAAGATGATTCCAAATGAAAATGTCTCCTTGGTATATATATATATATATATATATATATATATAGGAGACTAGGAGGTATAATTACAACTAATGGACTAAAGCCGACATAAACAAAATAACATTACTAATGCAATATGCCCCAATTAAGGGGTAATGAGCCATTATTTAGGGCTTAACATGCCACTCCCCTTGAGACAAGTGTTGTCCGCAACGATTGAGTAACTCTCGATGCTTCTGTATAAAAGACTCATCTTCCCAAGTGGAATCTTCAGCCGGTAGTTTCCTCCATTTAATTGGATACTCTGAAATGGATCTATTCCTCAGCTGGTGAATTCTTGTGTCATTTATGGCTTCAGGCTCCAATATTATTTTTCCTTCCTCGTCAAGTTCTGGAAATATAGTTTTAACTGGGATCTTGTCACCTATAACCTTATTTAAGTATGAAACATGGAAAACTGGGTGTACTTGTGAAGATGTAGGTATCTCCAATTTGTATTCCATAGTACCAATATTTTGCAACACCTTATAAGGGCCATAGTACTTTGGTGATAATTTTTTATCCTTCTTGGCTTGCTTGAGGGACATCTATTTGTATGGTTGTAGTCTTAAAAACACCCAATCTCCTACTTCAAAACTTCTTTCACTAC
>ML779350.1:6784-25960 GCA_009831015.1 Picea engelmannii
TCTTTGTACCTGGGAAATGGTTGTCTTCTTTGTGCAAATCGATTTCTTCTAGGCTGATGACATCTTTCAGCAGTGAGCGCATTACTTATTTGTTCTACAGATTCAGTTCTGTCATATTTTACCTTACTCGTCCTGGGAAGCTGATTGTCTTCCTTTTTTCCTGCAGGTTCGTTGTTGTTATTGGTTGTACATTTGACAAACTTGATGGGTTCTTCGTTTCTTGGCTTGCCACTACTTGATCCCTCTTCATAACCCAAACCAGTTTTCAACTTTGGATTCCTTTGCTGATTTAGGATGGTGGCTAATCCTTCTGAGGATTTTATACTTGATAGATTCTTATTATACAAGGCTTGAAACTTCTCCATCTCTTTCCTAGTTTTCACTACTTCTTCTTCTAATGCTTCACATCTCACCTTCTTTTCTGATAACTGTCGTTTCAGAATGTCTTCGATTTTCTTTGCCTCTTCTAATTATACTTTTAGTAGGACAAGGTCTTCATCAGGTTTTTTACTGTCTTTGTCGAACTGTATCAACAATTGTCTTTGTTTTATGTTCTTAATTTTTAGTCAGTCAATCTCTTCCAGTGCACTGATCAGTTCTCCTTCCATGTCAACCACCGCTTCTTCTTCATTAACTTCACTTCCTGTGTTGTTATTATCATAATCCTCTTTGGCCATAAGTATGAAGTCATTTAATTTATCTTCAATAGGGGATTCATAGTCTTCATCATCTAAAGGATCATCCTCATTGTTTACGCAAAGACTTTTCTTCTTAAAGTTATTCTCTTTAAAGAAATTTCTGTGTTTATGCTTCTCCTCATCATCATACATCTGATCCTTTCTTTTGTGGGGACATTTATTTTCAAAACGACCTATTCTACCACAGTTAAAACATTTTAAAGGTAGTTTACCTTTGTATTTTCCTGATCCTTTCTTCAGTCTCTTCAAAAATTTTGCTTCAATTTCATCGGGCTTAGAATCCTCATTCTTGTCTACTTTGAATGATGCTTCTCTGGAGGTGGGTATATCTTTAACTATTCTCATTTCGTAAGCAGTTAATGTTCCTAAAATTTTATCAAACTCCAAGGTTTTTAGATCATTAAGTTCTTCTATAGCAGAGACCTTTAGGTTGAACCTATCTGGGAGAGATCTCAAGATTTTCTGAACTAAAGAAGGTTCCTCAATTTTTTCAACAAGTTCTTTCATTGCATTTACCATTTCTTCTACTCTCAGAAAGTACTTTCCAACTGTTTCATCTTCCTTCATATTCAGCTATTCAAACTGTATTCTATAGGTTTGAAGCTTGGCATCCTTTACCTTCTCATTACCTTCATAACTGCTAATGAGTTTGTCCCAGATTTCTTTGGCAGTTCCTAGGTGCATAACTTTTATGAATTCTGCTTCTGCAAGCCCACTCAAGATAACATTCATCGCCTTAGTGTTGAAACTAAATTCTAGCTTGTCATCCTTATTAGCTAGCACAACTGGCTTTACATAACCAATATCTACCACATCCCAGACATCTACACCTAAAGCCATTATGTAGGTTCTCATTCTAACTTTCCAGAAGGCAAAGTTTGTTTCATTGAATAGAGGGACCTTATTGGTTAAATTTCCTTCATGGCTTGACGTGTTTAAGCTCTAGGATCTACCCTTGGATAGAAGGGGCCTACTCTGATACCAATTGTTGCAAAACTGAGAGGGGGGGTGAATCAATTGTTCTCGTGCTTAAACAATTATGATTCTTTTAAATTCTTTATCAGGCACTCATTGATGATCACAATAATGTAGGGAAATAAGCAATGCCACATTCAACATCAGTCACATATATGAGAAACACAGAGACAGATATTTTCCCAAGGAAACCCATACAGGGTAAAAACATCTTCTTCTTTATATGATAAGTATTATTTACATTCTTTACATTATCATACATATGAGCACCAACTCATTGTGAGGCTACAACCTCTGTTTTGCAAGCTCCAACTTGCTGAGAGCACCAACTCTCTGTTTTTATCTAGCACCCACTAGAAGGAAGCACCAACTCCCGAGATTCTCTAGCAACAAGCAGAAGGAAGCACCAACTCCCTTGATTCTGTAGCACCATCAATAAGCACCAACTCCCTGATTTCTCTAGCACCAACTAGAAGGAATCACGAACTGCCTGGTTTCTCTAGCACCAACTAGAAGGAAACACCAACTCCCTGGTTTCTCTAGCACCAATTAGAAGGAAGCACCAACTCCCTGTGTTCAAGCTCCCACTTGAACCTCTGAGGAAACCAGTCCTCCCTTGCACCTCCCTACCACCCAGAAATATAAATCTTTTCGAATGAAACTTATCACGGTGATGCAATATTTATCATTGGCTTACCAAACTTATCCCTGTTATGCTATATTGCACTACTCTATCTCCATCAGTGTCTTCTGCACACTCCTCTACACTTTATTTTATTCTCACGTTACGCACTGTGTGCCATCTCCATTTGATTCACCATTATTCTGTTCTGCATTTCAGCTATTGTATTTTCCTCCTTCTGCCCTCCTGAATCCCTCACCACAACCACAATAGCATCTCTTCTCTATACCGTGTACTTATAGCTTCTGTGCACCTTGTGCATGCAATGTGTGCAATTCCTCTGCATGCTCACACCGTGCTAATCTCCTCCACATATCGAGTGCTCTGCCTACTCATCACAACTCTTTATCTTCTCTGGTGGTTCCCAGTACGTGTCCAACATCAATGGGTGTTCAACTAAGATTCCTCGGCCTCTCTAGCAGTTGAGACTACTCGTCTTCTCTGCCACATTCGAGATTATCCTTTCTGTCTCAGTTACAGACTTCAATGCTCATCCATTTGTCAATCCCCTCTAAGAATAGTCTTCATTCACTGGAAGAAGCTTGGAGACTCTTCAGCTCCTCTGGAAATCACACAGAAGTCTCTTCGAATCTTCTAGCAAAAACCATCAATGGTTTCTAATAGTTACACTGTGAAGAGAAACATTATCCCTCCGATCATACTCAAATTCACCTACACTGTTGGATTGGCTCCATGCGATCTTGCATTCATTTTGGAATTTCGACATTTGGCAATTCGACATTCATGTGACCAAGTGTCTCGACACTCCCAGTCGTGATCCCCAAAACTCTGAAAAGGAGCTTGTCTGCACTAGCTCCTTCCCCCATCTTCCACCGATGTGACCAAAAGATACATCCATTTCACCTTTTTGGTATTTTCGCAAACTCATGACCTTCATCGTTTCTGATCGACGGTCCACGATCTCAATGAATTGACGGTCTAGATCTCATCGTGAATTCGTATCTCGTTGTTCTTTAGATGGAGGTTCTCGTCACTCCAAGTTGCGATAGGTGAGACTCCGAGATGGAGCTTAGATCAACGGTCCAGAATCTTGGTGTATTGATGGTCCAGATCTCATCGTGAATTCGCATCTTGCAATTCCTTAGATGGAGGTTCTCATCACTCCAAGTCGCGATAGGTGAAACTCCAAGATGGAGCTCAGATCAACGATCCACATTCTTGGTGATCCGACGGTCCTAATATTTTCAAGATCTCGCATCTCGTTGTTCCTTAGATGGAGGTTCTCATCACTCCAAGTCACGATAGGCGAAACTTTGAAATGGAGCTCAGATCAATGGTCCATGTTCTTGGTGATCCAATGGTCCTGATCTTTTCGCGATATCGCATCTAGCGAGTTTCCACACCATGCTCTGTTGACTCCAATTTAGTGAAATTCCAATTGCTTGCCACTTGTCCTATGATTCGACGATCCAGATCAGATCTTGAATCAACGGCTCCGATCATTCCACGATTCGCATATCACGATTTCGACATTCTTATTGCAAAGTGTTTTGACAGTCCAATTTCTAGTATTTGAAACACTGAAATGGCGTTGGATCAACGGTCCACATCAAACCTTGATCTGATGGATCATATAATTTCACGATTTTGGCATTCCTGTGGTATTGTTTCTTGACTCTCCAAGTCGCTATTCGCGAAACCCCGAAATGGAGTCTTTGACATGCTCTGATCTTCTGCCACACGTCCCTCTTGGATCAACGGTCAAGATTTTATCGAGGCTTCATAACTCTATGAGCCTTCATTGTGCCTGATCAATGGTTCAGATCAATCCTCGATCCGATGGTTAGGATTAATTCACGATTTCGCATATCGCGATTTTGAGACTCCTGTGGTAGGATTTCTTGACATCTCCATCTCCCGATTTCTGAAATCCTGATAGCCAAAACTCCAAAATGGAGTTGGACCACCGCTTCGATCTTGCACTTTAAAGAATGTGAAGGTTCTTCCTAATCCAATGATGGTCAGAACTTATGCTCAGATCTGATGCCTGAGATCTATCCTCCTCTTCTACACATTATTCTTGTCTACAATCTAATCTGACGGTCCTCCTTCTTTTGGGAATTTAACTGGGATCCAACGATCACTGACGCTTCTCCTCCCAAGCTTAGGCACTACGATTGACTCTGCGCTAATTACTCTTGAGCTTACTTTGTTCCTGTTTTTCATTGATGCTTACTCTAATCTTGTCATCAATGACCTGCCTACAATCCTTTGCATATTTGCTACCATCTTTGTTGTTGTACCTTCCATCAATGACAAGCATACACTGTCTGTAAAGCATGCCAACATTCTTTTATGGTTTCTTCATGGTTAAAACACTTTTAGTCATCGAACTTAAAGGTTTGAAACTAGACCAATCCCACACAAATTCCCTGTATAACGACTCATAATTAAGTCTCGTCTCATCGATGGAGATAACGAAATGGTAAACTAACTGGATGAAACTGTTAGCGACTGGCTAGTTCTAACTAGAAAACCACGAAGTGACTGTCATTAACTTTGTATATTCATTGGTAAGGGAAAGAGATGTACCCTATAGAAGGAGTTAAAGCTCTACCCCTATGATTAAATAGGGGTCTTGTAAGCACTAGTCCTGATGGCTCTCCCACCTGACCTTCCCCAATTCTAGTGTGCCACCTCTACCCTAGCACATGGATCATGCCTTCAGTGTTTAATCTGAGTAGTACTCATCTCCTCTTAGGGTTAGGCAGTTCCTCCCTAGCGATTGTGACTCCGAAGAGAAATGTTTTACATTATGCTTCCTCAATAGGGAAGGAATATCGTCTTGGAGGTCAATGCTTGGCGAATCTAACGACATCCATCGACTTCCTGGTAAGCTTCTAGGAAGGCTCTCATATCTCTCTATATTTTTTTTAATTTTGAAAATAGAGTTCGGGATTTGTTATGATGAAATCCATTACATCCTGTAACTCTAATTTTGATTTTATTGGCCTTTCTCCCCAGTGATAATGTTCGATGTATTTTGGGATTCTTCCTATTTTGTGAGGACTTGGGTTACTTGGTTAGATGTCACGGGCCTTCCGAAAATAAGGCACTCTATTTCCCTCATCTAAACCAGCTTCGTTGCGTACGTATTTCCCTTCTGGTACAAGTTACAGTTTAGGTTTTTCCATTGTATCCTTGTGTCGCTACTCTTTATATCTTTAACTTATTGTTTCACTTCACGGTCTGATGTTTGCATTCTTGTGAGGTTATTTTTGTGTTTGACCCTGTGGTGAGTAACTGTGTTGAATGTATATTATAACAGTTCATATAAATTCCTTTCCACGGAATGTAGAGGTTCTAATTGGACTTAAGTCTATCCCTTAATGTCCCTGTCCTTATCTATGACTAGTATATACTATTTGAAGTCTAGAAGTATGTTAGCGAGGGGTTTATCTCTCATTGAGTTAGAGTATCCTCCGCAAGAAATGTGTAAACTCTGTGTACAACATTTCCCTTATGCCCTTCGATCTGTTCGCAAGAAGGGTTTATTATGAAGGTGTAGTTTAAAACTTGCACTACTATTATTTTGTTTTCAAAGTAGTTGGTAAAATTGTACATATATATGATTCTTTGTATTAATGATGGGACCCTGTTTATTGCAAGGGTACCCATCAGGAGTTCCAAGAAACATCCTCCCCTTGGACAGAGTCATTTATACAACTAGGAAACGACAATAGGTGGACTCTGGGGATTCAGGTCCTAATTTAAGTTCCACCAGACATAGCTGTTGTTATCAATTTAGCCTTCAATTTAAATTTAAAGTCTTACTCTATATTTTTACTAATGTTTTACAGTGATAACTACTTGAAGGGATTATGACCATCCAAGGTGTAGGTGTCGACCCCTACCCATCGTGCAAAAAGGTACTCGGGTTCCATGTAGAGACTCTCAAACTAACTCCTCAATTTCCAAAGAATGGAGGTCATGGTTATGTTCGCAAATTTCTCTTGATATTAAGTACAATTTTCCTTGTTCCGATTTCCTATATCAGATATCTGAGGATTAGACCCTGGTTTCTAGTTGTTGTTCCATTATTGGGGAATGGATGCAGTCATGCATGATGTAGGGAATTAAACTTTTATGTAAATACCAAAATTAGTGAAACTGAATCCGAGTTTATTGATTTGAGGAAATTCTTATTATTAGAGGCAACATATTGGTTTAAATGTTTTCATAAAAATATTTCTAGGGTTCTGTTTGTTACCTTTGCAACTTAATGTACTCATGAAACTTTATTTGAAATCTATATAAATCCACCATTTCTTTATCTTGCTAATTCCTGTGTGAATAATCTCTCGACAATTCAGTTCTTGTCTTTCGAGCTTATCCAAAGGTGATCATCCAAGAAAGAGGGTTTCACGTTTTCTATATTTTTGAGTTTGTCGATTTTTGTCCTTTTAACAATTTCATTTCCAGAATAGATTGGGTTCACTCTGAAATTTCCTATTTGGTCTTCCAGTGATTTTGAAGAGTAAAAAAAGTTTACAACTGTTTGCTCGAAATCGAAGTAATGATACAGACATGTAATTTAAAACTTTTGCTTTCTTTCAGAAATACTCTTGACAAAGTCGAGTTGGAGTATCCTACCCTTGTATAGATAATAGATACAAGTTCAATGCATATATAATATGTTGTATACATTCCATTTGTGTCATGCATCGATATTATGCCAGCCTTAAATCATTATTTATCCTTCTATAGTAAGATGAAAACATACAAAACTCTTCCTTCTTGTGTTAAGAAAAAAAATCATAGAATTATATCATCTGAAGATAAATTTAGGTTGAATTTTATTCCTTAGTTAGGGTCATTCCAGTATGCTTCATCGTTCTGGTTCTATTCGGTTTTAGATATTGAGGCAGTTCAACATAAACCAAAGAGGGATCGAAGTGTAACACTAAACTGGGGAAATTTTCCTACGTTTATTTCTACCCATTCAAGCCTTTTAGTTTTCTGCTATCAATCACATAACATTTATACTATTTTTCTTCTTTCACGTTCAACTATACAGATAATTCTTCCTAGAAATTTAATTACAGAAATAAATATATGCCTATAGATAGATCTGTTCTTTCAAGTTCATTTATACACAAAATATTCTTCCTAGGAAAATGATTACAAAAATAAATATATAGCTGTAAATAGATCTGTTCTTTCAAGTTCATTTATACACAGATAATTCTGACTAAACTTTAATTACGGGGAAGCAATTCTAGAATTAGGTCATCGGTTATAAGTTTATCATAAACAAATAGATTTCCTCCATGGGAATTATTTCACTTTAGCATAGACAGATGCATTATCTCAAATATATATAATCACGCAAATAGAGGAGGAAAGATTGACATATCTGAACTATTTTGCGGGAAGACAAAGTGAAAAACCATGCTCCTTCCAACCATAGAATAGGACAACCAAATCACTTTCCCAGTTCACCCCCTACCCTGATCATGAAAACATGAGGGAAAACATGGAATCTCCTCCTCAACAATGTCTCCCTTTCATAGTAGTCTTCTCCTTGCCTCACACTCAACAATTAGTGTTCATAACAACAAGTACTCTATGTAGTTCTTTTCCCCAGCATATTAGGCAGCGTCCTTCCTCCTCACATATGCTATATATCAAAAACAATATTTTTTCCTAGGTCTTTTCCCTCCCTTGGGAATTTTTGCAACTTTCTAAATCCCTGATTTTTAGGGGTTTCCAATGGCCAAATACCTGATTTTCCACTTGTAACAATCAGCCCAGAGGTAGTTCCAACATGTTCCCCACTCATGGAGTCATGGTCAACTAATTTTAACATAGCTTTTCCATTTGTCCTCCTGCAATAAATATAGGATATTATGTTTTCATACAAGTTTCATAGTCAAGTAGTTAGTTGGGTCACATCATCTCTCTACCCAATAGTCATAATAATTAATTACAATTTATCAAATTCGAAATTCGAAATTCGGAATTTCCATAAATTGAAAAAAAATTCCAAATTTGAATTTACCAAAAATGGAATAATTTTCTTAACAATTTTTGAATTCAAAATAATTTATTTTTAGGGATGTCACACTGCACTTATCCAAAATTAGTCTTAAACATTCAATATGATTTTGCAATAAGCTAAAAACAGTCCAATCATCAAAATATGCTTCCAAGAATTTATGTGGAAACTCCTTAATGCTTCGACCACAACCCTAGAGAAGATGGTTGGTGCATTCTTCAATCCAAAAGGCATCACTATGTACTGGTAGGATTCCAATTCTATTGCAAATGTGGTCTTATGGCGATCTTCCTTGGCAATCCTAATTTGGTGATACCTTGAAAGTTCCATCAGTGAAGGAGTAAACTTCCTGTCCTCCCACATTATCTAACACTTCGTCAGTAAACGATGTACGGAATGGATCATGTAAACATGCATCATTTAGTTTCCTCAAGTCTACATAGATTTTGATCTATCATGTTTTATTATCTTGAACCACCATAGGGCTAATCCATTTTGACTCTTCAACAAGTTCTATGATTCCTGCTTCCAACATTCTGTCTAATTCAATCTTGACTTTCTGCTTATATTTGGGATTCAATCTGTAGGGTCTCTTCTTGACTGGCCTTGCATTTGGTTTCAAGGGAATCTTCATCTCTCCCATGGGCCCTTTAATGTGCTTCATATCAGTGAACTTGGTTGGAAACAAGTCATGATACTCTTCCAGTAGTTCTGTGATCTTGTCAATAGTGGCATCATCCCAATAATCTCCAACATTTGTGAGCTTAGGGGATTTCTCTGTTCCAATGTTAACTTTCTTGATTTTTATTGGTTGTCCAATAAAAGGAAGTTTGAATCCTGGTCCTTCTATGTCTCTTTGTCCTTTTGTTTCTACGATGTTCACATTCCTAGGATCATCATCTTCATCAACATTGATGTTGTAACAACCTTGCAATTTCTAAAGAGGTGCAGTCCATTCATCCTCTTCTTACTCAACAGGGCGGGTAGGTGCCTCCTCAAATATCCTCTATCTTACAACTTGTAACACTTGATATACTGTAGGGTAATGAATTTCAAATGAAAATGTAACTACAAAGTTCTGAGCCATACCATGCCAATCTACAGTGGTGAGGCACAATTCTGCTTGCAGATACCAATTAATAGGCATTGTATCCAAAGTGTTGATGAATTTATGCACCCATTGTTCCTGAGAGATGTTTCTCCAGGTGTCCTCACAAATTCTCACATGGTCCTTCGGGAAGATCTGACCTGTGTATTGAACTTCATACCCTTCTAGTTGTTTTGAAAAGTGCACTGTCATCAAAGTGCGACATTGCACCTAGTCCACGATGTTCTTTTTGTGTGTTCCCCACCATCTTACTGGATTTTTTTCAGGGCATCATCCAATGAAAACACCCTTTGTTGTACTGGTACAATTTCTTCAAATTCCAACAAACAATATTCTAGATGATTTAAACCATCGAAGGTGGGTAGATTACTTACTTATGTTCCGATCCAGTGAACTTCCCTGGTCAATCTAGCACACCTCCGTGCAAAAAATTCATACATCTTGTTCTGTGAATTCTCTAGTGCTTCTTCTGAATCTTATGAACATGCGTTTTCACTTCACCAACTTAAATTCCCATCTGTTGTAGGATTAATGTAATCATGTTGTCTTGCTATCAATTTGTAAATTTTTTCTAGCTCATACACGCGATCTTCTTCTTTGATGGGTTTTGTGTATCTGTGACCTTCATCAGGATCTATAGGTGCAATGAACCTAAGGCCATCACCTTCAAATGCAATTGTTATTTTATTTAAGTCAACCATGGTAGAGTTATTCAAATCCCAATCAATTCCTAACAACATAGGATAAGGATAGCTATCGTAAACTATCTCAATCACCTAAAAATCCAAAAATGTCCTTACCCCGTCGATGTCCACAAGGACATGTTGTAGTCTTCCAAAGGGTCTTACTGCCTGCTGATTAGCCATCCTAAGCATGATAAGGGAGTAAATCAACTTAGGTTTTCCCATCAGTGACTAGTTCTGCTTCATCATAACATTAACTTCTGACCCTAAGTCGAGGACCACATAATCTATATCAAAATCTCCAATCTGAGCATTAAGGTGTAGTTCCTTATTTTTCCTTCTCTTTTTGGATACTTGATGTACTTCTCTATTCAATAGAGGGTCTACCTTCCATGTTTCATACTATCAGATCAAGTGTTGTGGTTCTTGTATGGCTCTTTCATCCTTAATCAAATCAATGAGTGTATACAAGAAACTAACAAGCTTGCTTACCTCTTTTCCTTTTCCAGGTGATGCAGACTGATCAAATGCTAGAGGCATCCCACATTCTCTCACTTATGGTTGTGCCTTTGAAGAAGAATCCTGATCTCCTCCAAATTCTTTTCTTGCCTCTTCAAATGTTTGTTTCTCTTTTCTTGGATCAAACTCTTGTGTCTTCTTTGCATTTCTTATTACCCTTGATTCTTTTATGGTATTTGCTAGAGTTGCTCTGTCTTTGCCTGTAACAACATCTCACCTAGTGATAAAAACCACTCTAGGATCCTCTCCATGAGGTTCTGCTGAGATTAATTGTACTTGTTGGTTTCCTCCTTGTCTCTCTTGAAGCTTGGCTAACATCGCAGGACAATATTCTATGACATATTCAAATGAGTTTCAATAACTGCAAGCAGTACAAGGGTTCTAATAGTCCCTTGGCAAGTGTCATGACTGTGCACATTTATAACAAATGATTTGACCTCGACCTCAACCCATGGCTCCTTCTTGTCCTCTTTCTCTAAATCTACCATGAGGGTTGAAGTTTCCTCTTCCTGAAGAGTTATACTACATATTATTTCCTTCCTGTTGTACTTCTCCTTGTATCCTATATGTTTCTCTTGATATTTCATGCAAGATATCATAATCCCTACAATATTTATCATCATGCCCCATAGATTTACATAATGTGCAGTAAAAATTTGTAGTTGTCTGAACATATTTTTTCATTTAGTAGCATTCACCAGGGCGATGTCTATTTATACATACCTCACACCAACCTACTTCAAAGGGCTCGGGGCTCCAGAGTCCAAGTACTCATGAAATAGAGGATTATGCTCCTTATCATGGCCCTTTGATTTGCATTTGATACACTAGATATATTCTCTTTTATATTTTCCCTTGTCTTTCTTCATATCTTCGACCTGTAAAGATAACCTAGTTAGCTGCCTCAAAATTTGACTCATACCTGAGTTGGTTTCTCCCATAGGGGTTGATTCTAGTTTCGTGGCGATCTCCAATGCATCAGATTGCGAAGCAATATTATATTGCATCAGAGGCACTCTAATGTGTGGTAGGAGGGAAGCAATGAACCATTCCTTGTTCTACTCGTCTGGGATCTGAAACCTCAACCGACATGTCAAGTTCTTAAACCTCTGATCAAACTCCTAAATATATTCAGCTACTCTCTGCTTGATTTCTTTCAGTTCTGTAATGCACTGTGAATTTGACTTGGGTTTCTTTAATTCTCCACTCAACACATTCTTGATCTCGTTTAGTGGTTTAGGGTGTTCAAATCCAGTAACAAACTTCATGTACTAGTTCAGTGCGTGGTCTCTCAAGGTAGTATTGAACTGATCCCTCTTAACTACTTTGTCACTAACATTCTTAGTACTCCATACATCTTCACATAAAATCTAGTATTGATCAGGATCTTCAGATCTATCTCCTCTAAAGATAGGTAGCCTCATTTAATCTACCATAGATCTTCCTAGGTTTCCAAACTGAGTATGTATTGAACTACTGATAAAAGTGCTCTGAATGCTCTGGTAACTCTGACTACTATGGTTACTTAACGCTGCTAAAACAACATGAGGAGTAATAGTACTTACTTCAATAGTCGACAGAGTTCTTGAAGTTATTGATTCTTCTTGGCCAGGTTCTTCAATATTCCCTTCCTCTTCCCTAGAGGACTCTGAATGTTCCTCATTCAACAACTCTTCTTCTTCTCCATAGTAGAACCCTTCATCCTGTTCCAGTGGCTTGTGACCCTGCTCAAATAGATTCACCAGAGGAACTTCTCTAAATGATGTCCCAATGCACGTGTGTCCAACCTCTATGTCATTGTCGTTGTCTTCGTTTTTGAACATTAGATTTTCGATCTAATCAACTAAAATATATTCAATATGTTCTTCTCATGTAATAACATCTTGATATTCAACTTCAAAAAGTGTAAACATTTTCCCCTAGGTCCCTTAAAGAAATATCTCTCTGCTTGGCTATATGACTCTAGTTTGTCAATAGAAAACTTGGTGATGTACCCTCCAATAGTACTATCGAACTAGTGATCTACTGCTCTTGACATGGATTTATCAACTCTCTTGAACTTCTTGATCAACACCGATGTCCAAACCACAGGTGGTCTAGCTCTAACATCAAACTGGGTATCTGCTAATCTGGCTAACCAATTGTATAGCTCCTTATGAATTCCTCCAAAGAAAATCTTGTGTATATCGATAAACATATACTTTCCCAACAAGTCTTATGTGCTAATATTAGGGATGTTATTTTGAGCCTCGGCGAAGTCCTTCTCTTGTTCTTCTATCGACTTTTGAATCTCTATCTTCGATGGAAACCACCTTTACATTCCCTCAAGAAGATCCTGGTCTCGACAAAAGAACCGTTTTTTGGCACAGGGGCAGACCCATGTTTCAAATCTAACAGTGCACCAACAAGCCCTAACTACTGGCCCTTTCGGAAACACCTATGAAGTAGATGCAGTCTCACCCGAAGTAGTTATAGGGGGTTGCAGGATGTTGGGACAGGGGCATACCTTGGGTTCAATGCTACAACAATGCACCAAAAAAACCCTAACTACTAGCCCTTTAGGCAATACCTGGGAAGCAGATGAACTCTCACCCGAGGTAGAGGCAGGGGTGGTTACATGACTTAGGTGTTTGCAACCATAGATGGTACATAGATTCTGTGATTGGAATACTTAACAAAGCACTTAGCACCAACAATTCATTAATATTTGACCACTATATATTCTGCAGATAAAACAAAGTATTGCACCAATCATCCAAATCTGATGTATCTAAGCACTTATCATAGAGAGGTGGATTAGATCTAGAAGATTCAAGAACTAAGCACATTCACATAGTTCAGATCTAACATCCATATACATCGTTAGCACAAAGAATAAACATATCTATCTATATATATCAAAGCAGTTAGAAAGTAAAGACATAAACACATAAACACATCAAACAAAGCATAGAAACACAACATGAATGTGGTTCACCCCCACCCTGGGGCTACGTCCACCAAATATTCTTCACTATTATCTTTGGTCAAGATTCTTACAGGCACATAGCATCAAAATCCTACTCCATGGAAGACAGGAGATCTGCGCGCACTCTGCCAGATCCTTCTTCTTCGAGTTAGGGTACAACAACAAGCCTTCTTACAATTAGTTGCACGTAGCTCTGCAAGTCTCACATAGTATGCACAAAGGATCTACAATCCATACTTAACAGTTAGCCCAATATCACATATATATATATGCCTCTCCTTACATTTCCTAGACATCTATTTATACTTTACAAAATAGGCCTAAACATGGGTAAACCCATGGGCTGACATCCCCATACCCATTACATAATCCAAAATCCCAAAAAGGACCCAAGAAGGGACCGAGATCCCATGATCTCTGCTTCGTCTTTCTCTTCACCTTCGACAAGCTGTCGAAGTCCCAAAATAGCTAAAACTTGACCAAGGATCTCCCAAAACTTGGTCAAGGGCCAACAGGCCCCCAACACTCACTTGTGACTCATCTCGAGCCACTATGGCCTAGGTAGTTTTGCTTCAAAAGCCTTGAGCGTGGCTGAAGCTATTTCAACTTGTTGTTGTGCCACAACATATTGTTCAATGAACTCTTGGATGACTGCATCATTGACAGGTCCCTCTAGGCATTTTTTAGCTGTAATGACAACCTGCTCAAGTTCTTCTCCTTGGCCTTTGACCTTTGTGAACAATTAGTAAGCCTTATCTTGTACGGGTTGGAGCCTCTGAGTTACTTCCATAACTCTGCTCTGGATAGTGTTGATATTTTGTTGGGTGGTGCATTTCTCTTGGGATTGCTTCATTCTTTCCACAGCTAATAGGGGCTTCAACTGCGCCTATATTGTCTCTGCTTGTTTCTTTTCTTCCTGGACCTGTGACTCTAGTGCCTGCAATTATGGGTTCTCGGTGAGTTTCTCATACGTCTGGGCACTACAATTACTTAGCTTCTTGCATTCCATAGAAATCACATTTATCCTTTCAACTGCGCTATGGGTGGTTGCTTTTCTTTGATCCCTTACATCCTGTGGAGTATTGGGCATTGTGCAGATCTCTAAGTCTACTATGTGTTGTTGTAGATGTTGGATAGCTTCTGCGAACTTCTCTACTTGTTGCGTGACTCAGTCTTCTTCCTTTATTTCTAAGACTGCCACAGAGCGAAGTGATCTGTTGGCTGCTTCTTTCACTTCAAGTTTCTCCGCAAGAAACTGTTCTATTCCTTGTTGCATCTGTGATTTTTCTTCATCGATCTTCTCTTGGAGAGAAATATTTTTTTGTTCTGCAGCATTGCGTTGTTCTATGAGTACACCTTGCACTTACTTCAAGGAATGGGTGTCTTGTTCTGTTTCTTCTTGTGCTCATCGAAGGTGAGCTTCGACTGTATCAGCTAGTCGGTGGAGTTGGGCTGGCTCATCTCCCAACTCTAGTTCTCCTGATGGCGGGGGCATAGTGGAGACTGCGTGGCTGAACTGAAGGGCCTGCTGTACCCCTTAGATTTTGACTCCATTTATATCATACATTTCTTCCTACTTGGCTTCTTGTTTCTCTACTATTTCCAATGAAGTGTCATTCAGGGCTACTATGATGAAGTCAAAATCATTGGAGGTGAGGAAAATCTTCATCTTGGTCATGGTAGCTTTCGATTTCTTCTGGGAAGAAGGTTTCGGGGGGGAAACCTTCCTCTTATTAAAGGGTTCAACCTCTTCTCTAGGTAGTGTTACTTCTCCTAGCGTATGTTCATCTTCTACTTCATCATCACCCCCTCAATCAGGTGACACTGAAGCAGCCTTTCCTGAGGTGCTGCTTAAATTTTGGACCTCCTCAGTCTTCTTGGGTGTATTTTGTTCTTTATGAGAGTCCTTTGGGCTGTCAAGATCATATATATCTGTAGGGTTGGCGGGTATAAGGAGGTCAGTAGACCATTCATTAGTGATCTCCTCAAGGTCTTCTTCTATAAGTTTATAATATGATTGGAGCTTCTCTTTATGTTCATCTTCTCACGCTATAATGTAGATGAAGTGTCGATATGCGTTGAACTTCATCAGTGATTGGAACCTCTGTAAGGTGTTTGGAATCATGCAAGGCTCAACTTCGATGGCTCTCTTTAGCTGGAGGTAATATGTATGAAACACAATATTTGACTACCACTATTTGTTCATATCACTTGAATACCAAAGGGTAGAGAACTTCACAGCAAGCGGTTCAAATGACTCTATGTCTGGGAAGGTCACACCTTCCGGCATATCCCAGCCAAAAAATGCAATGAGGATAAAGAGCTAGCTGGAATGAAATTTATAACCCTGATCCTGTGCTTCTCAATAGTCTAGTTCCAATTGGTTAACTAGGTACTTTGCCCAGTTCATTTGTAGGCCTTTCGCGCACTTCCCTGCGAGGTCAACGTCAAAGCTGGTGACCTACGTAGGTCAGTTCTTCCTTACTAACTTTCCAGCTATCCGTTGACATGCTAGGCGCACTGCACCACTCTAGATGGAAGATACCTTGTAGCCTCTTGTTCCATTCTCAACATCGCGATATGTATCCTTGATCTTCTGTGCCAGTGCGTGATTTGCGGCTTTTCGTGGATAAAACTCCTGTGGTTCGGGTCCTTACATACTCATTCTTGTGATCATGTGGATCAACATTGGGTCAACTTTAATACGATGATCTAGACATAAGTAGCCACCATGGTAGCATGACAGTAGCATCTTGACACATGCATTGACTTCCTGGTGTCTCCTGACGTGTGGGATCTTCATGACATTCAACAAGGTGGATTGTGCGAGGTTCATCATCCATGGTTGGGGAATTATCTTTGAATTCTTCCCCTTCATTCTGGTTAGGTACTTGTACAGGGCAAGCATACCATAGATCTTGCGATCTCTGAGGTTGAAGTCGTTGAGCTTCAATGCTGTGATCTTATCCTGTTGTGCGTGAACTTCACGTATCCCCTTCGGGAGGTACGCAATGACCATGGTGTACTCTAAATATCTTGGCACATTATCATGAGTCACCGCACCAGCCAGAGGTAGGATGTAATCAAGAAATATGGTTGGAATCAGATTCACATTTTCTAGGTCGTCTTTGTGCTTGGTTCTCTTTTCCTCTTAGGGTCGGGATGATCCGGCTCTGCGAGCAGCCTACGAAGAGGCTTGTAGTCCTCTCGTTGATGATTCTTGTATACCTACATACATCGACATTACTTGTTCATTGATGAGGTTGATGAGAAATTCTTTGAAAAATTTCTCTATAGTGATGAACTCGTCTAACATACATACTTGAGGTTGGAAATCTCGGGTTTGAGGAGTAACATAGACACTGCAATGCGATAGAGGACAATAGCGCAATGATCATTGTGTAAAAGCAACGATTTTGCGGGCTCAGATTCATGGTTATCAAAAGTGTTCTCGGTGCATGGCGTGATGGGATAAATAGATAACTTTGTAATGAATCTCTTGCAATGGGTGAGAAGCCTTCATTAACTTTGTTTTGTCCATTACGACACGGTCCAACAGTCTGGTGGTGAACCATAAATTCATTTCTACCCATTTGGAGGGTTGGCCTAATGATTATATTGTTCCTAATGGCTATATTGCTTCACCCTGGTGAAGTTCCTTGTGGCACTGTTCTGTTATCCCAACGAAGCTTCAATTTTGCAAATTTTCCCTCTGCAAAGTTCCCTCTTGAACCTTCTTTAACGTTTTGATCTTAGCTCTCTTCTTACTTATCTTTTTGGCCTTCTTTCTAGTGAGATTCATCTCGGTATTCTGTTTTCCATTTTGATTCTTATCTGCGTTTGGCATAGTTACTTCGCATTGTTGAGATTCTTTCCTAAGATTCGAGGGTGATACTTCTTCTTTATCTGGAATAAGTACTTCAATATTCTGTGGGTCTTCTAGTGTTCTTGCAACTTCAACATACGAGTATCTGGTGTTAGATAGATTCGATCTATTCTTTTGTTCTTCAATCAAGTGTGTGATCCTTCTAGTCATGAAATATTTTAACTCTTGCTTCTTCTGCTCTAAAACTTCTTCTTCCTTCTTCCTTCTGGCCTGATCTCTTTCAATCCAAGGTTTTCCTAGTAACATGGTAAATGGTGCATTGTTCTCAATGAATTTAACAATCTCAAAATCCTCCTCTGTCGAAGTCCCATTGGCATTCATAGGTATCTGGGTGAGATTTCCACATAGTTCTATCAACTTTCCTCTATATAGTCCTATTACTCCCAATGAAGGAGTCATAGCAAGCTTCCCTAAAAGTTCCCAAGTTCTTTATGTCATGATATTCACCTGTGTTTCCTCATCTAGAACACATTCAATGTTGAAGTCTCCTATTTTTTCTTCTATGCATGATTTTTCTTTGAATATCTCTGATAAGATGACATGTCGATGGTCATTCAAGGTGTCTTTTATTTGTAGCAATACTTTTTCTAATTATTTCTGGGGTTCTGCCATAATCATAGTTTTTGGATCTACCTTAGGGTTTTCTTGTCTCATGTTCATTCCTTCAATCTTAGAAATCATTCTAGGGCAATTGAATACATCATGGTCCATATCTTTGCAACAAATACAACTAGGTCTTCTCCCAGGGCACTCCTTAGCAAGGTCTCTCGGTTTTCTACAACGGTAACAGAGGATTAATCCTCTCTTTATTTTAAATGATTTCCATCTCTTCATGTACTGCACACTAGGATCATAGTAGCTAACCTGCAAACATTTCTTTCTAGGATATTGCATTCACTTGTTAGTCCAAACATTCTTTCTATGCATAGGTATAACATATCTTTCACTATTCTTATCAGATCTTGTTAAGAACCAAATATCAATATAGCATAGAAAATCCTCAGAAAAAATACTCAACACCTTGAAAAAGAGAGAATTTCAGATAATAAGCATCTTCAAGGAGGCAACCTCCTTTTACCCCACTTAAATGTTCAAGTACAAGATGATTCAAAATGAAAATGTCTCCTTGGTATATATAGGAGACTAGGAGGTATAATTACAACTAATGGCCTAAAGTCGACATAAATAAAATAACATTACTAATCTAATATGCCCCAATTAAGGGGTAATGAGCCAATATTAGGGCTTAACATGCCCCTCCCATTGAGACAATTGTTGTCCGCAATGCTTGAGTAACTCTGGATGCTTCTGTATAAAAGACTCATCTTCCCAAGTGGAATCTTCAGCTGGTAGTTTCCTCCATTTAATGAGATACTCTTAAATGGATCTATTCCTTAGTTGGTGAATTCTTGTGTCAGTGATGGATTCAGGCTCCAATGTGTTTTTTCCTTCCTCGCCACATTCTCACAATATAGTTTGAATTGGGATCTTGTTTCCTATAACCTTCTTTAAGCATGAAACATGGAAAACTAGGTGTACTCGTGAAGATGCAGGCAACTCCAATTTGTATGCCATAGTACCAATCTTTTGCAACACCTTATAAGGGACATAGTACTTTGGTGATAATTTATTATCCTT
>ML779350.1:26060-38368 GCA_009831015.1 Picea engelmannii
TTAACAAATCTACTGATGTCAAACCTTCTTTCATCTATTGGTGCCCTAGTTTTCAAGCTAGGACAAAATCTATCAAACATACCTAGATCCATACTGTTGAAACAAAAATTTCCACTTATCTTACTTCTACAGAGCACAAATCTTTCATATCTAGAACTTTTCACTATTATTACCGTTATCAGAGTACAGAGCTTCCATATCTTACCTCTTTTCTTTAGATCTGACCTCTTTTCTTGGCACAAAGATTCACAGGTCAAGTGGAATGTTGCACGCTAGGGAAACAGATCTACGTACAAAGATTTCACAGTTTCAGGTCGTATCTTTGCACAAAGATTCTTCTTCATCAGTTACTGGTAATCATAATTTCAGTTCGGGTCTTTGCACAGAGCTTCTTCTTCCTCATTTCCCAACAATCACAGTTTCATGTCTCAGCAATGGAACCATTTGTTGGGACAGGGGAAGACCCACGGTTCAATGCTACAATTGCGCACCAACAAAACCCTAACTACCAGCCCTTTTGGCAACACCTGCGAAGTAGATGAATTCTCACCCAAGCTAGAGGCAGGGGTGGTTGCAAGACTTAGGTGTCTGGAACCTTAGATGGGACACAGATTCTGTGATTGGAATACTTAACAGAGAACTTAGCACCAATGATTCATCAATATTTGACCACTATCTACTCCGCAGATAAAACATAGTATTGCACCATTCATCTAGATCTGACGTATCTAAGAACTTATCATAGAGAGGTATATTAGATCTAGTAGATTCAAGAACTAAGCACATTCACATAGTTCAGTTCTAACATCCATATACATCGTTAGCACAAAGCATAAACATATATATCTATATATATCAAAGCACTTAGCAAGTAAATACATAAACAGATCAACACATCGCACAAATCATAGCAACACAACATGTACATGGTTCACCCCCACCCTGGGGCTACGTCCACCAACTCTTCTCCTCTATTATATTTAGTCAAGCTCATTACAGGCACATAGCATCAAAATCCTACTTCGTAGAAGACAGGAGATTTGCACGCACTCCGCCAGATCCTCCTTCTTTGAGTTAGGGTAAAACACCAAGCCTTCTTACAATTACTTTCACATAGCTCTGCAAGTCTCAGATAGTATGCACAAAGCATCTACAATCCATACTTAGCACTTAGCCCAATATCACATAGATATATATGCCTCTCCTTACATTGCCTAGACATCTATTTATACTTTACAAAATAGGCCTAAACATGGGTAAACCCATGGGCCGACATCCCCATACCCATTACATAATCCCAAATCCTAAAAAGGACCCAAGAAGGGGTTGAGATCCCACAATCTCTGCTTCATCTTGTGCTCCGCCTTTGACAGGCTGTTGAAGTCCCAAAATAGGTCAAACTTGACCAAGGATCTCCCAAAACTTGGTCAAGGGCCAACACAAGTCATAGGTGTCTACAACCATAGGAAATGGAAGTGGATCCAAGGAAACAACACACTGTAACCTAGTTATTATTACCAAGCATAAACCTACTTCGCACAGTTATATTCTAGATCTAACACAATAATGCAATAATAGAATAATAGAAGGTAAAAGAACACATCACCAACCATAGAGACACAAAATATACGTGGTTCAACCTCTCCCTAAGGATACATCCACAGAACTACATTTCTTGATATTATATGAAAATAGACAATTCTATATGCGCTCTTAGCTTGTAGATCTCTCTCTCTTTCTCTCTCTCCCCTCCTTGCGCATCCAACGACAGGGTTGATATTCACACCCAGCTGAATATCTTACAATACATAATTCTCTCACACACAACACTTCTCTCTCGCACAATACACAAAAGTATCCACAACATGGATCACCCACAATAATCACGAAAAACCAACTCTGAATGAAACCATCCTAGGTCCTTTAGACCTTTATTTATACATTACATGAAAAATTCTAGGTGTCAAAACCCTAGATCCAAAACCCTAGGTGTCTAAAACCCTAGGTCCTCTTTCACCCACCTTTTTCGAGCTTCTCCAGCCTGTCTTTCCCTTCTTTCCCCCGAGGTGATCCAAAGCATCCATTGGTGGCTTTTTCCGCTTGCTAAGTTGTCCACGATCCATCTTTCTTACTTATCTATATTCCTCAATTTTCTCATTCAACGAATCATTTTCCCTTACTTCACTCCTTTGCTACTTCTCTAACCACTTCGACCCAATCTCAGTCAATGTACCTTCCACACAGTTCCCACTTCATCTTTTCTTTTCCTTTTTCTTATCTTTCTTTCTTAATCCATAACCAAGGGCCAACATGGCTCCAGGCTTCCTCACAATTTTTCACATGGTCCTTAGGACAAATATGACCTGTGTATTGAACTTCACAACCTTCAACTTGGTCTGAAAAGCACACTGTCAACAAGTTGTGACATTGTACCCACTCTGCAATGTTCTTCTTGTGTGTTCCCCACCATATAGTTGGTGTTGCTTTCAAGGCCTCATCTAGTGCCGACAACCTCTGTTGTACTAGTACAATTCTCTCAAATTCAAATAGAAATTTCTCTAAATTATTCAAGCCATCAAATGTAGGAATATTTCTTACTTCTGTGCCAATCCAACAAACTGCCTTAGTCAATCTGGCACACCTCCGCGTAGAGACTTCGTACATTATTTTCTACCAATCTTCCAATGCTTCTTCTGAATCTGACGAGCATGCACTTTCACTTCGCCAACTTAGATTTTCGTTTGTTATAGGATTAATATAATCATGTTGTGTTGTTGTTAGTTTATAGATGTTCTCTAGCTCATAGGCATAATATTCTTCTCTTATAGGTTTTATTTGTCTGCGACCTTCATTAGGATCAATAGGTGCAATGACCCTAAGGCCATCACCTTCAAATGTTATTCTTCTCTTTTTCAGGTCAACAACAGTCAAATTGTCGAAATATCAATCAATGCGTAACCACGCAAGATAGGGACAACTATCATAAACAATATCAATAACTTCAAAGTATGCAAATTTACTCACTTTGCTGATGTCCATAGGGACATGCTCTAGTCTTCCAAAGGGTCTCACCACTTTCTGATTAGCCATCCTGGGCCTAATAGGAGAGTAAATCAGTTTAGGTTTTTCCATCAATGCCCAAGTTTGATTCTTCATAACATTTACTTCTAATCCCAGGTCGAGGACCACATAGTCTATGTCGTACTCTCCAATCTGAGCACTAAGGTCCAGTTCCTTGCTTGTTCTCCTTTTTCTAGATACTTGATTCACATCTCTACTCAGCAGAGGATCTACTCTTCCAATTTCGTACTATCTTATCAGGTGTTGTAGTTCCTGCACAACTCTTTCATCTTTAATCAAATTAATACAAGTATACAAGAAGTCCACAAGATTGTCTACCTCTTTTCCTTTCCTAGGTGGGGCAGACTGATTAAATGCTAGAGGCATTTCACATCCCCTTACTTCTGTTTGTGCCCTAGATGAAGAAGCATGTTAACCTACAAATTCTCTTCTCGCTTCATCAAAGTATTCTTTTATTTCCTTGGATAAAAAAATGGCACCTTCTCTGAAGCTCTTCTGATCCCTGATCCATCTGTAGTCTTTCCTGGAGTCACCATATATTCTCCCGTGAAAACACCTCTTCTAGTAATAAAAACGACTCTGGGTTCATCACCATGAGTTTCCACTGATATTAGTTGGACTTGTTGGTTTCCACCTCGTATTTCCTGAACTTTAGCTAACAATATTGGATAGTCTTCAATTACATGGTCAAATTAATTACATTAGTTGCAAGTATTACAAGGGTTCTGACAATCCCTTGCCAAATGACCTATCTGGGCACAATTATAGAAAATAATCTAACCTCGACCTCGACCCATACCTCCTCCTCGTACTCTTCCTCTGAACCCACTGTGAGGGTTAAATTTTCATCTACCTGGGGAATTGAACTGCGCAACATTCTCTTCCTATTGTAATTCTCCTTGAATTCTATATGCATCCCTTGACCTTTCATGCATGAGGTCATAATCCCTATAGTCCTTCTCATCATGCCCCAAAGATTTACAGAATGTACAATAAATATTGGTGGGTGTCTGGACATATTTACGAATATAATAACATTCACTAGGGCGATGTCTAGTTCTACATACCTCACACCATGGTAAACTAGCCTACTTCAAAGGGTTAAAGGATCCATATGCCAAGTAATCATTAAATAAAGGACATTTCACTTTTTCATGGCCCTCTGCTTTACATATTATACATCAGATGTCTTCTCTTTTCTCTTTTCCTTTGTATTTCTTCATGTCTTCAAATTGTAAAGATAAACTAGTTAATTGATTCAAAATATGACTCATACCTAGACTGGATTCTCCTATAGGGGATGCTTTTGGTTTAATGGAAATCTCTAATGCTTCAGCCTGTGAAGCGACCTTCTATTGCATCAAAGAAACTCTAATGTGTGGTAGGAGGGAATCGATGAACCATTACTTATGTTATTCGTCTAGAATCTGAAAACTTAAATGTCCTGTCAAGGTATTAAACCTATGATCAAATTCCCAAACAAGTTCAGTCACCTTCTACTTGATTTCCTTCAACTCTATAATTCACTGCGAATATGACTTGGGCTTCTTGAACTATGCACTTAATGTAGTCTTAATTTCATTCAGTGGTTTAGGCTGTACAGATCGTGTAACAAACTTCATATACCATCTCAATGCATGATCCCTCAAGGTAGTACTAAAAGGATCTCTCTTAACAACTTTGTCGGTGACTTGCTTAATGCTCCATACAACTTTGTATAAGAACCAATGCTTTTCAGGATCCTCATATCCATCTCCCCTGGAAATAGGTAACCTCATTTCATGTGCCATTGATTTTCCTTGGTTTCCCAACTGAGTTTATATTAAAATTATTGTGACAATACTCTGAGTGATTTGATTTCTCTGGTTACTCTGGTTACTTTGTGTTGCTAAAACAACAGGAGGAGTATCAATACTTACATCGACAGTAGGCGCAATACCTGAAGTTCCTAGTTCTTCTCGACGATATTCTTCAGCATCTACTTCCTCTACCCTTGCAAGCTCTGAATACTCTTCGTCTAATAGATTTGCGTCTTCTGCGCTATATAATCCTTCGTCTTGTGCTAATGGCCTGTAACTCTGCTTAAACAGGCTTGTAAGAGGAATCTTTCTGAATAATCTCCTACTACATGTGTGTCCAACCTCTGTGTCATTGTCGCTGTCTAAATTCTTGAACATTATCTTTAAAATCCAATGGATTATTGTATCTTCAAGATATTCTTCTCATGCAATAATATCTTAATCTTCAACTTTAAAAAGTGTAGAAACTTTCCTCTAGGTCCCTTGAAGAAATATCTCTCTGCTTGACTATATGATTCCACTCTGTCAATAGAAAATTCAGTAATCTACCCTCCAATAGTGTTGTTAAACCAGAGATCCACTGCCCTTGATACATGGTTATCAACTTTCTTGACTTTCTTAATCAACACCGATGTCCAAACCACTGGTAGTCTAGATCTGATTTCAAACTGAGTGTCTGCTATTTTTGCTAACCACTCGTACAACTCCTTATGAACTCCTACAAAGAAAATCTCGTGCACATCAGTGAAGATTTACCTTCCCAACCAGTCTTATGTACTAATGCTAGGGTTTTTGTTCTGAGCTTCGACGAAGTCCCTTTCTTGTTCTTCTATCTAATTGTGAATCTCTGCCTTCGATGGAAAACACCTTGACATTCCCTCAAGAAGATCTCAGTCCTAGAAACGAAACCATTTGTTGGAATAGCGAAAGACCTAGGGTTCAACTCTAACAACGCACCAACAAACCCTAACAACTAGCCCTTTCAGAAACACCTACGAAGAAGGTGAAGTCTCACTCGAAGTAGCAATAGGGGGGTTGCAGGACACAGGTTTCTATAACCAGAGGAAATGCAAGATGATTCCTAAACAAAAACATAGAATAATCTAGAGATTCTGATCAGTATTATTCTTAACTCTGCGAAGTTAGTTATATCTTCTTATCTTCAATAGGAAAAAGAATAGTGCAATAATAATATAACAAATGGTAAATAACAAAGCATCAACCACATGGATCAACAAGATTTACATGGTTCACCCTCTCCCTAGGGATACATCCACAAAACTATGTTTATTGATCAAATAGATGAAAATATACAGTTATATCCATGCACTCAGCTTCATATCCTTCTCTCTCTCCTCTTTATCTCCTAACCCTGCACACCCAGCTGCAGAGTCAATCTTCGCACCTAGTTGAAGACCCAAAATACAAGAATGTTCTAAGACATAACACTTTTACAACTCAACCTCACTATCACCTCCTCTCAACTCTTCTAGACCTCTATTTATCATTTCATGACTCTTAAAAACCCTAGACCGAAGTCTAGGTGCCAAAACTGTAGGTTTCAAAACCCCAGGTACTAAAACCCTAGGTGCCAAAACCCTAGGTCCACATAACCCGCAGTTTACATGCTTTGTCGACCTATTCTTCCTTTTTCTCTGTGAGGTGCTCCAAAGCACCCATTAATGTCCTCTTTCGCTTGTTGACTTGTCCACGAGCTATCTTATTTTCTTCTTTGTCTTCCTTGATATTCTATTTCAACAACTTGCTTTCCTTTACTTCATTCCTTTTTTTATGCTTCTTTAACCACTTCAACCCTTCCTGGGTTTCTGTGCCTTCCGTGCACTTCATAATTTGTCTTTTTTCTTATTTAATCTTCAATTTCTTCCTTAATACATGACTAAGGGCCAATAGGTGGATGACTTAGATATTGGGGATTGGGTCAATATTTTTATAAAACATAGTAATAACCATGCATATGAGCCCGAGAGCTAAAATGGCCCGATCAAAAACCAATTTTTTTCCCTAGAATCCAAATTGTCTTACAAAAATTCATAAAACAATTTGGCATGTGATAACATTGACTCCAATTGGGGATATCATACTCCTTGCGAGGCGCCAAAGAACTTGTAGACCTGTGCCTTCATCCATTGGGATTCTCTGAAGTTCTGAAAACCAACAATCTGAAACTAATCCCATTGAAAACCAAACTATGCAAACAAAGCCGACACTACTGCACACTGAAGGATGAAAACTAATAACAACTATTGAAAACTAAAAACCAATATGGAAACTGAAACTATACACTACTACAAAACTAAAACTGAAAACATTCTTGATATGCAAACTTATTCAATACATCCTACTCTAACAACTGAAAATATTTGTTGGATCAAGTAATACAAAATTTCCAAAGTAGCTAATCAAGAAAATGGATACTTGATTAAAGAATGTATTCATTTTCCTCAAACAAAGGTAAAAATTTGGAAAATAACAACTCACCATACCATCTGAAGCTTTTTCCATAATTTATGAAAACTGTAAGACTCATCTCCTCTGATGATTTCAATAGAATTACAAAAGGGTCATTGAAAATATGAATTGTTACTTCCTGTTGATGAGAAAAAAGAACAGAGTAACTTTCATATTTAGATGTGGCTCCTTGCTCTATTTCATCAAGATTTTCATTATAAACTTCATGATCATTTTCAAATAAATATGCAACACCCTGCTTATCTTTATTTGAACTGAACTCATATTGCTTCTGGAGATTATCTATTGCATCCTCATATCCTATTTTATACTTCTCTGAATACATCAATAATGCTTCATTTTTTTTTATTCATACCCTTCATATTGTTGATCATAAATATCTTCAAAAGAAAAGGTCTTATGAGACAAATCTTGGGACATTTTTTTTGCTTCTTGTTTTATCTCAAGTTTCGTAATGAGCTTCTGTAAACAACTAATGTTATCTTTTTGAATAAAGATGTGGCATGGATATAAATAAGATAATAAAAATGAATGAAAACATTCATACCATTTGTCATTAGAACACATATCAATCCATTTTTCTAAAATATTGAAGAGAAACAAGGTCTGCTACAAACCATGTTGTCTTGATTGATGAAGTATCTGGATTAGAAGCTAAGCTTGTCATTCTATAACCAATGGAGTCACCAAGAAACTCTTTATACTCTAGATTATTTGGATAGTAGAGTTACCAGGTGAATGATGCACAACCTCCTTTTCATCTGATCTCGATTCACCATCAGATAATGGATCTAATCATTGTCGTTCTTTCCCACAAAAGATTTCACCTTCGCTCCCTGGCAACAATGCCAAAATGTTATCACTCTATAATTTTCTTTGGTTGTGGAAGGAAAACACAGAGGTAATCACAAACGAACTTGTAGATTGGAAGCTAGCCCTTCCAACCCTAAGAGGGATCTCTCTTATAACTCAACCACATAAAATACTATTTATTAGTTAGGCACAATGGCTAGATCTTCAGTTAAGTGAGGTTTTCAAAATATGGTGTAAGGGTTGAGAGAAACACCCATTAGGCATGGAATCATAGTAAAGAGATGTCATATCCAGGCTTTCAAGACTGGTTTATATGAACAAATGCAATTCAAAGGCTTGGTAGCTAGCAATCTGTGAGTCATCAAAATTGTTGTAGTATGGTGGTGAGAAGAAAATAACACATCATTTATAACAGAGCACCTAGCAGTGGATGAGTTATATTACAATATCAAAATATTAAAATAGGTAGTTGAATGTGAGATGAAGAGCATAGAAGATGAATTTTCTATCTATAATTATCCATTCAAAACAGGAGAATAAACATCATGATCCAAAAAGATAGAAAACATTCACAAAGAAAACACACTGCAGATTACCAACACAATAATCTCTAAGACAAAATGTTCTAGTACTTCTACTCAAAAGATTTTCATTAACATCAACATAAAAATTGAATACACAATGTCCAAGAAGTATATTTTCTCAAGTCTCGAACCATTTCACCCTTATTTATTTCATATTTTCTCAAGTATCGAACCATTTCACCCTTGTTTATTTCATCATATATAGAATTACATTACATTCCAGCTCAAGAGGATCTAAATATTTAGGATTTCTAATTTTAGAAGGAGTTACAACAGAATAATAACTAATTGCACCAAACTCCTATATTTTAGGGTTTAATTTTAGCTAAATAATACAACCGCTTCATATATCATCTACATGACTTTGGTGGGAAAAAAGGTTTATCTTTCGATCCTCATGATGACTTGACACATTCCCCTTAGATGGAAGCTAAATAGGCTTGATCTATGTGGACTGTACCATTTCGCAGCGAACTGGGAAATTTGTTGTGAAATCTGTGTTTTCAACAAGTTCCACAGTGAAACTGGTAAAATTGCTACGAAATCTTTGTTCCTGACTGTTGATGCTGCAAAACTTCTCTAGGATGTGTTTCAACAGGCAGGTTCTATTAGTTGAATTCATTATGTGTGTTACAAACTGTATTCCCTTGAATCCTGGTATTATCACCTATGCTCTACTATTTGAATAATTTTAGATGGTTAATGTGTCCATTTTGTGCTAAATAAAAAGAGTAGTGCCTCATCAAATTCAATCAAATACTTCAAATAAATATTGAAGTGTTAAACAAGAACCTCCATAACTTATTGCTTTCCATTGGTCAAGTATGGCAAGATGCATGCCACCATCTCACTGTTAGACATTATCAGGTTCAACAACAATGCCAATGCACCATCAGTTGCAAATTTAACTTTTTCTTGCCTTGTATCACCTATCTTTCATTAATCTGCGATAAATTATTTTGGTGAAAAATTTGGACAAGCGAGGTAGAAATGGCGAGAGCTTGAGATACCCATCCATTCACTATGTATAAACCAAAATACTGCTTGGGTCGATGGTACCTTTCTCCAACCGTTTCCTGACTATTCATGGCTACATCATGTTGGTTTCCTATTTCAAATTGCATTTGGTGAAAGAGTCTCAAACCCATGTTCTCACGCTTGCAGAGACAACCGATAATTTTGTTATAAAATAAAAATACCCGACTCGATGATTCTCTTATGGACATGTAATAAAAAATGATCCCAGGTGTTGGTACCTTCTTCACAAGGAGACTATCGAGTTGTATGATTAAGGACCTTTATTGGCATTCTAAGAAGTTCCTCAACTTTCAAACACTTATCTCTGGCACCTCACACTAAACTGCAGCTATGAACATGTTATCATTTTGCAGCAATACAGTTAATGGAATCTGATTCTGCAAGTGATCGTTGAGGACAAAATCTATCTCCAGTTTGAGCAGACAAAATATCCCATAAATACATGACCTAATGTTAATTCCTTGGGAGTCTTCTGTATGTGCGTTTGCTTGGAGCACTATTTTGTTTGCTGGTGTCAAAACGATGTTCCAATACGAATTTGAGTTGTGACTTTATCATTGGACTCCTTCTCTTTTTCCTACATTTTGAACAATACCAATTATCTTTCGTAGGTGTCGATATCATTCTGGGGTTCCAAAAAAACAACACTCGGATGTTCCATAGATCCTGTGGTAATATCTTCTCTGCATTTGACAACTGAACAATTGCATGACTAGTGGAAATTAACATGAACCCTGAGTACAACGAAACTTAAGCATAATTGATACTTAAAACCCTTTTTAGCATACTTTCCTCTTGACCCTTGATGTTCTACTCTTCTTGTAAACTAGCACTTGGACCTTGTCATTCACTCTGATGATTGGACTCGTGGAATTTCATCCTTCTACACCTAGTGCGCTAGGATTTTTAAAACAATTATTTGACTCCTCTGATTTCAAAACCCTCGCATCAAACGTTGGGCACCCTCGTTGTTGTGTAATGAAAACCATTTTATGAGAGTTGAATCTCTTTGCCCAAATCTTGTTGACACCTAGAACTGGTTGCTTGGTATATTGACAGTTGGCTTATACCTATATGCGTAGAGGGTTTCACGATTAAACACTTGGTCAACGTTGTGTTTCTTTTTTTTATTTCTCATATGGGATTTATCCCACATTGAAGGGGTAAATATGATTAAGAGAATTTATATATAATAACTCTTGAATGACTTACTGTTGCGTAGTTCACCTATTTTGGGCTCCTTGTGGGCTCGTGGAATTCGGTGGATGACTTAAATATTGGGCCTCGGGCCAATATTTTTATAAAACATAGTAATGACCTTGCATATGAGCCCGAGAGCTAAAATGGCCCTATCAAAACCCAAATTGTTTCCCTATAATCCAAAGTTTTTACAAAAATTCATAAAAAAAAATTGGCATGTGATAACATTGGCACCAACTAGGGATGACATCCTCCCTGGGAAGTGTCACGGACCCTGTAGACCTATGCCTACATCCATTGAACTTCTCCCAAGATCTGAAAACCAACAATTTGAGACTAATCCCATTGGAAACCAATATTTTTATAAAACATAGTAATGACCTTGCATATGAGCCCGAGAGCTAAAATGGCCCTATCAAAACCCAAATTGTTTCCCTATAATCCAAAGTTTTTACAAAAATTCATAAAAAAAATTGGCATGTGGTAACATTGGCACCAACTAGGGATGACATCCTCCCTGCGAAGTGTCACGGACCCTGTAGACCTATGCCTACATCCATTGAACTTCTCCCAAGATCTGAAAACCAACAATTTGAGACTAGTCCCATTGGAAACCAACAATTTGAGACTTGAGGGATAGTCTTTTGATGTTCAGATTTAACTTCTTCTTCTCAAGAAGAGAATTGTGATTTGACTAAGTCTAGCTTTTCTTGTGCTATCAAGACAACTTGAGCTATCCTTAAAAGAACAGGATTAGCCATTTCTGTAGCTAGTTGATTCAAAGTTAAATATTTCTGATCTTTGGTAGAAGTAGAAGCTGTTCCAAACCATTTGTAAGAAGCTTGCTTTTCTAGCTCATCGTATTTGATAGGAGATGAAGGGGCTTTCTCCTTATCATAAGATTATTTCAGACTATGTATTGCAGTCTGAATTGTATCTAATTTCTCTAAAATCTGTACAAGTTGGGATTTGAGAGTCTCTTGATTTTGTTCAAGATTATCAATCTTAGAATGTAGACCATTCATGTGTGATTTGGTCTGCATGATGTCTTGTGCCATGTCATCCAGATTTTGAGCAAGACAGACAGATTGATAGTTTGCATAATTCTGTAACCTCACAACATCTTGAGATTTCTCAGCGTTTGCTTTTCTATATTGAAAAAAGTCTAGGTCTGCTACTAAGTTATTTTTGAAAGAGGGAGTATGATTCCCTGGTCCAAGACTTCTTTGAGGTAATGTGGCAGACTTGTCTTTGTCTCCTCTAGGCAAAGTATAGTTTATCATCTTGATAAGAGGGACTGCGA
>ML779350.1:41242-63450 GCA_009831015.1 Picea engelmannii
CCATAATAGGATCCATTGTATGGTGTTGCCCTACCTCAAGGGTTTGGTAATAATAAAGTGTGGTTTCTTCTATCTTGTTTGTGGATCTATTGTGTATTCAGTATTTGTGGTGATTATATTTGTAGATCTATTCAGGTTCTTAATTTGTAGATCTATTCAGGTTCTTAACAATTTCTGAGGATTCTGCCATGTCAAAACCAGAAAATTGGACATAACCTTGTAGGAGAGAGGAAATATATGGATCAGTCAATGAAACTTGGAATCTGGGTAACGCTGATGACCAGACTGGTCCATTATGCAGATGAGCTTGGAAGCCTGAGATTATAACATCTGAAAATTGATTATGATGTGAATCTATTATACAACTGAGAACTGAGGTGTTTAAACCTGGTCTAACAAGAGGATTTATTCCGAATTGGATAAGACCAATATGAACAAATTTAAACCCATGTTCTAATCCCCAATCTATATCAGATTGTTGAATCAGAGGGATTTGATATACACTTTGTCCTAAAGATAAAGGAACATTATGGGAACAGTATCAGAATAGAGTGGAGGCTCTAAATTTGAACATTGGGAGATCATAGACTTTAGACGGCTCAATTTCAGGTATTCACTAATTTACATCAGGTTCGTACTCTTGGGCGACTATTCTAGTATTATATAAGGATTTAGACTCAGAGGAGTTACTAAGAAAATGTTTATACCATTTTCTTGGTTTATATGAGACAATAGAGGACAAATCATAGGATGTAGGCAATCCTTTCTGTAAATCCATCTTCAACTACTGCAACTCCTAGCGATATACTAATATTACATGCAAGTAAATATAGCAAGCGACAATATCTTACTTACTATGGGAAAAGGACTATGCAACTCTCCACGCCTTCCTCGACTTCAATGGTTGTCTTACTGTCCTACAACAACTGCTGGAGACCATAGTCAAGAGATCACTTCACCCGCTACTTGACATTTACACATCTCATAATCATATATCCCAGACACAAGGCTCGCATCAGATGTACTCACTCAAGAAATATATTTGTATTATATTCAGAAATTTGTCACTCGACAATTACAAAAAACCCAGTACATGAGCTATAACTGCACAGAAAAGCAGGGCGTTTAATTTTAGTTCTTTGTTCCATAGAAAGAGAATGTTAGATAGGCTCCTGGCCAACTGCTCAGGCATAAACTAGCTCTGATAACAATTTACCAGAGTACTTTACAAACATAATATACTCTCTATTATCATAGATATTACAGTTGAGATCAGTGTTTTTCATTCACAAGGTCCCGAAGGCGAGTGAAGAGGATACAAACTGCTCGACTCAAACTATAGACTTACAGATTCTTGCTCTCTCTCTGTCATGTCCCAAATGAGATCCCGAGAGCTTTATTTATACAAATTCTAGCAAGTTACCGGTATCAAGAGACTAGCATCTACCGGTTATAAAGTAGATTCCTTCAAGTGGATGGGAAAACTGGTGGACTCCAGTTGTTATCTCATCCCTCCGAGGCTCGGCCATACGGGGACCCATACCAACTTTTATGGAATGACTCGAGACATAGGATAATATTCCTAGTACATAGTGGATTTTGAAATGATACCACTAGATTATTTGGATTACACAATGGAGTTCTACAGGAACCCTCAGAACTAACGGGACACCACTGTCAGCCCGTTAGACATGAAATTGAAATAATTACAATGGAGACATTTTTATGGCTCATGGCCCATCATGCTTCCATCCAATTGTTTATGTTATGTTCAACAATGGAATCAAATGAGTCACCGCTGTCGTAGTTGAAGTGACTGCTGGGAGGTGATCCATGGATATCTGAAAAAGGTGGCAGTCCACTAAAACATTTGTAGAACGATGATCCTTTCATTGGAGGGATGAGTTCATCTTCTGGTACGCAGAGGTCTCCATATAATTCACTGGTTACCTTGTAAGTCTGAGGATTTGGTGGATTGGAATTTTCGTAAATTAGCTCACTGCCTTGAAAGGATAAATTAAAAGCAAACCATGCATTGTACTGTGCTTCTTCCTCAACTTTTGCACGTAACCATTGCCTGGAAGCATCTTTGCTGCTACCAAAGAACTGTATGTCTCTAGGACAATAGGTCCATAGTAACAAATACAACCAACCAGACCACCAATATAGATAATCTCTAAATGTTGAACAATCAAAGAGTATCCAACAAGAGCCATCAAACTTGGTCTGAGAAATTATTGCACAATAGTCTGCATATGAGATATCTGGAGTATAGATATAGATATACACTTGTCCTTGGAAAGGAACTCCAGTGATTATTCCTCTAGTTATGTTCTGACTTGTTCTGAAATAACTTATAAAAGATCTTAGATGATTCTTTGACTGTACCCAACTATTCAAAATATTTATACATGCTAGACTAGATTTAATGCAGCACTCTAGACACTCAAAACAATAACAATATTTACAATTATTACATACAAGGATCCATTTGAATCCTGGTGGAGCATCTGGTATGCTTAAGGAGGATGAAGCCATTTTATGGTTTTATCTTTAGCTTCTCTAGTGAGCAGATCAGCTATGCAATTATCTTTCCCTGGCTTATAATGGATGTCAAAGTCAAATCCATCCAGCCATAAGCTCCATCTGAGAACTCTATTATTTCCCTGTTCCAAAAGTCTTTGATTAGTCAGCATGCCTTTCATATGCTTTAAATCAGTTCTAACAATAAAATGAACAGGTTTTAAAAACAATCTAAACTTCTTAATCCCATTTTTTACAGCTAATATTTCTTTATGGGATGAAGGATATTTAGATTCTGTCTCACTGAAACATCCAGAAGCATATATACAGACTTCTTCCAGCTTTGGTCCATTCTTCTGAAGCAATGGAAGCATTTGTCTCTAAGATGAGCTGTAATGAAATATCTGGAAGATATAACTTTGGCAGGTTCTGGATTTTCCGTTTTATTACTTGAACAACTGTCGTCATATTATTATTCCAAGGTATTACCTTACTCAGGCGTTTCTAAAGTATCCTTACATCCTTAGTCTGGTTTTCATAGAATTGTCTAATATAATTTAGACAACCTAGGAATCTTTGCAACTGTTTTTTATCTAGAATCTCATCTGGAAATTTAGAGATAGTCTTTTGATGTTCAGACTTAACTTCTTCTTCTACAAACTAAAGGATGAAAACTAATACCAACTACTGAAAACTAAAAACCAATCTAGAAACTGAAATTGTACACTGCTGCAAAACTAAAACTAAAAACATGTTTGATCTACAATCTTATTCAATACATCCTATTCTAACAGTTGAAAATATTTGTTGGATCAAGTAATAAAAAAATTCCAATGAAGCTAATCAAGCAAATGGCTACTTGAATGAAGCATGTATTCATTTTCCTTAAACAAAAGTAAAAATTTTGAAAATAATGACTCACCATACCATCTGGAGCTATTTCCATAATTTATGAAAACTGTAAGACTCATCTCCTATGATGATTTCAATAGAATTAAAAAATGGTGATTGAAAATATGAACTGCTACTTCTTGTTGATGAGCAAAAAGAACAGAGTAATTGTCATCTTTAGATGTGGCTCCCGGTTCTATTTCTTCAAGCTTTTCATTATAAATTTCATGATCATTTTCAAATAAATATTCAACACCCTACTTATCTTCATTTGAACTGAACCCATATTGCTTCTGGAGATCAGCTACTGCATCATCATATCCTCTTTTATAATTCTCTGAATACATCAATAATGCTTCATTTTTTTTTTATTCATACCCTTCATGTTGTTGATCATAAGTATCTTCAAAATAAATGGTCTTATGAGACAAATCTTGGGACATTCTTTGTTCTTCTTTTTCTATCTCAATTTATGTAATGAGATTCTATAAACAATTAATATTATCTTCTTGACTAAATATGTGGCACGAATCTAAATGAGATAATAAAACTGAATGAAAATATCCATACCATTTGTCATTAGAATGCATATCAATCGATTTTCTAAAATCTTGAAGAGAGACAAGTTCTGCTACAAATCCTGTTGTCTTGATTGATGAAGTATTTGGATAAGAAGCTAAGCTCGACGTTCTGTAACCAATGGAGTCACCAAGAAACTCTGTATACTCTAGATTCTTTGAACAATGGAGTCTCTAGGTGAATGATACACAACCTCCTTTGTATCTGATCTTGGTTCACCATCAAAGAATAGATCTAATCATTGTCGTTCTTTCCCAGGGAATATTTCACCTTCTCTCCCCGACAACGATGCCAAAATATTATCACTCTATAATTTTCCTTGGTTGTGGAAGGAAAACCCAGAGGTAACCACAAACCAACTTGTAGATTGGAAGCTATCCCTTCCAACCCAGAGAGGGCTCTCTCTTATAACTCAACCACATAAAAGACTGGTTATCAGATAGGCACAATGGCTAGATCTTTAGTTAAGTGAGGTTTTAAAAATATGGTGGTAGGGTTGAGAAAAACACCCATTGGGCATGGAATCTTAGTAAAGACATGTCAAATCAAGGCTTTCAAGACTCGTTTATCTAAAAAAATACAATTCAAATTCTTCGTATCTAGAAATCTGCCAGTCATCAAAATTGTTGTAGTATGGTGGTGAGAAGAAAATAACACATCAATTATAAAAGAGCACCTAGTAATGGATGAGTTTTGTTGCAATATCACAATATTAAAATAGGAAGTTGAATGTGAGATAAAGAGTAGCGAAGATGAATTCTCTATATATAATTATCCATTCAAAATAGAAGAATAAGCATCATGATAAAAAAATATAGAAAACATTCACAAAGAAAACACTTACCAACACAAGAATCTATGAGACAAAATGTCCAAGTACTTCTACTCAAAATCTTTCCATTAACATCAACATCAAAACTGAATACACAATGTCCAAGAAGTTATTTTTCTCAAGTCCCAAACCCTTTCACCCTTGTTTCTTTCATCGTATATAGAATTACATTACATTCCAACTCAAGAGGGTTTAAATATTTGGGGTTTATAATTTTAGGAGTTACAATAGATTAATAACTAATTGCACCAAACTCTTATATTTTAGGGTTTAATTTTAGCTAACTAATAAAACCGCTTCATATCTCATCTACACGACTTTGGTGGAAAAAAAGGTTGATATTTCGATTCTCATGATGAATTGACACATTCCCCTTAGATGGCAACTGAATAGGCTTGATATGTGCTCACTATACCATTTCGTAGTGAACTGGGAAGTTTGTTGCGAAATCTCTATTTTCAGGAATTTCGCAGCGAATTTGGTAAAATTGTTGCAAAATATTTGTTCCTGATTGTTGATGCTGCAAAAATTCTCCAAGATGTGTTTCAACATGTGATATTAGTTGAATTCATTATGTGTGCTACATACTATCTTCTTTTGAATCCTGCTCTTACCACCTATGCTCTACTATTTTAATAATTTTAGATGGTTAATGTGTCCATGTTGTGCTAAATAAAACAAGTAGAGCCTCATCAAATTCAATCCAATACTTCAAATAAAGATTGAAGTGTTCAACAAGAACCTCCATAACTGCTTGCTTTCCATTGGTCAGGTATGGAAAGATGTGTGCCACCATCTCATTGTTAACATTCAGAAGGTTCAACAATAATGACAATGCACCAACGGTTGCAAATTTAACTTTTTCTTGCCTTGTATCATCTATCTTTCATTAATCTGCCATAGATTCTTTTGGCGAAAATTGTGGACAAGTGAGGTAGAAATGGTGAGAGCTTGAGACACCCATCCATGCACTGTGTATAAACCACAATCCTGCTTGGGTCGATGGTACTTTCTCCAACCTTTTCATGACTATTCATGGCTACATCATGTTGGTTTCCTGTTTCAAATTGCATTTGGTGAAAGAGTCTCAAACCCATGTTCTCACGCTTGCAGATACAACCGATAATTTTTATATAAAATAAAAAATACCCAACTCGATGATTCTCTTATAGACACGTAATAAAAAACGATCCAAGGAGTTGGTACATTCTTTACAACGAGACTATCGAGTTGTATGATTGTTGGCATTCTAACAAGTTCCTCTACCTTTAGACGTTTATCTCTATCATCTCACACTAAAATGCAACTATGAACATGTTTCCTTTTTTCACCAATACGGTTAATGGCATCTGACTCTGCAAGAGATCATTGAGGACAAAATCTATCTCTAGTTTGAGTAGAAAAAATACCCCCTAAATACATGGCCTGATGTTAATTCCTTGGACATCTTCTGTATGTGCCTTTTCTTGGGGCTATATTTTGTTTGTTGTTGTTCAAACAGTGTTCCAATACGAATTTGAATTGCCAATTTATCATTGGCCTCTTTCTCTTGTTCCTGCATGCTTAACAATACCAATTATATTTCATAGGTATCGATATCATTATTATGGGGTTGCAACAAAAAAGCACCTGGATGTTCCATAGATCTCGTGGTAAGATATTCTCTGTGTTTTGACAACTGAACAGTGTTCGAATTTCTTACTGACGCGTAGTGCAACTCTTTTGGGCCCCTTGTGGTCTCGTGGACTTCGGTGGATGACCCGAGAGCTAAAATGTCCCTATCAAAACCCAAATTTTTTCCCGAGAATCCAAATGTTTTTACAAAACTTCATAAAAATTTTGGCATGTGATAACATAAGGGGCAAAGCCTCTAAGTCATAAACTAAGAATAATCACTCCAAAGTTGAAACCCTTGGTTAATATCAAGTTGGAAAAATTAAAAAAGGACAGAATAATCATTCCCATAAGAAATTCAGAATGATTGTCAAATCCAGTGAAAAATAAGAGTGGATAAATTCACCTCTGTGTGGATTTCATAGATTTAAACATAGCAAGCATCAAAGACAACTCTCCACTCCCAAACATGGAGGTGTTACTACAACAAGTGACTAGTTCAACATTGATGTCCATGTTTGATGGTTTTTCTGGATACAATTAGGTGTTGGTTGCTAAAGAAGACATACCAAAAACTTGGGAGACATATGAATATATTCGAATGCCTTTTGGGCTAAATAATGTTGGAGAAAATTTCCAACGAGAAATGCATCATGCTTATAATACTTGATTGGAAAGTTCATGGATGGTTATCAAGATGATTTGATAATTCACTCAAATATTAGAGAAGAACACATTAAAAATTTGAGGGAAGTATTTGAGAGCTGTAGAATGTGTGGTTTATCCCTGAATCCAAAGAAGGGTCTATTTTTTGTATCAAAGAATTTTTTTTTGGGACACATTGTAAGTAAGGAGGGGATCTATATTGATCCAGAAAGAATTAAGGAAATCAAGGAATTGAATCACCCGACATATAAGAAGGGAGCCCAATGTTTCTTTGGAAAGATAAACTTCGTGCAAATATTTGTACCAAACTATGCAAATCTTGTAAATCCCATTCATCTATTATTGAAAAAATATTAGAATTTTGAATGGACTCAAGAGATTCATGAAAATTCATCAGGATTAAGAATGCAATGACCACTGCTCCAGTATTTGTCATTCCTAATTTTGATCAGGAATTTTATAATATACTATTTTGCTTCAGATGAAACCATTGCCTCAATACTTACACAAAGAAATCTCGAAGGCGAAGAATTGACAATAAGTTTTATGAGTGAGACTTTGCATGATTATGAATTAAAATATTCAAAGATAGAAAAGCAAGCTCTCTCCTTGGTTAAATATGTGGCATTTGTTTCTTCCTATACATTTATTTCTCCACCGCTCCGCGATGAATCCTCGTTTCTTCTTGTCACATTCTCCGAGTAATATTAAATTCAAATCATACAATAAATAACAAGTGGTTAAGTATCAGAAGGTCATTATTAATGGAAAATTTCTCAATACCATTCTCAATAAATTAAAATAAATTCCCCTAATCATCCTTTCGAAAAAAGAGATTCAAAGTATATTATGTAAAAATACATGATTTTATATTAACATTCCAAAAGACTGTACATAATCCGCCAACTCCTTAAGCATGACAACTAGAAGGAAAGAGATATTTTGTGGAGATACTCTTAATATATTCGGATGAGAAGATCCAAAATTTCACTGGTCTAGAGCATACAAATATTATTCTAGATTGTTTCCTTTAGAAATAAATTATAATGGTATTTGGACATCAAGAATTTCCAAAGAAGGGTGTGTTCAATAGGTTTTTGATGCTACATATATGGTTTCATGGTGTATAGATAAATACAAGAAAAATTTGAGAATTATTCAGTTTCAAGTACAATCCCCAATTTCTTTGGCACCTTCAACTTTCAAGAAGATGTTGAGGTTACCAGAGCCAAGGATGAATTTTAAAGTTGATGAAGATAAAGAGTTCTTGAAATCTGTAAATGGTGGTTGGGACCTTTTCCATAAATATCTAGAAGACCCGACAACAATTCCAAAAGATTTATCAACCATACAAGTCAGTCAGCTAAAAAAACCATATCAAGGAATGTCATGTCTCTTTGATAGGGTTGTTTGATAGGAATCAACTACTATAGTTCCTTGTTTAGTTCTGTATATTTAATATTTTTCTATCCATGAGAAAGCGATTTTTGACTGGTAAAAAATTATTTTTGTTGAAATACCTTTCCAATTATCAAATTTTAGGAATAACATGATGTTCTACATGTCTGCAAATTAATATTTTCCATCACATACTTTTATGTATTCAAAACATTGTGTTTAGAAAAATAAGTCAACTACAAGATAGACCCAATTCATACATGGTACCCTTCTTTGTGGAAGAAAAAGGCATGTATCATTTATATGAAGTGTATGATTCATTAATATTGTATTTTAAGAAACTCATGTTTGGGCCTCGTACTTCAAGACTTTCTCTAGAAGCACCCACTTTTCTGGATAAAAAGGGAACTTTTGAAGCAATGACACATTACTGTGTCATCATGATTTATTGTTCTTGAGAAATCCCAGTTTATCTTCAATTTTGTGTACCAGATAAGATATTTGTAATAGAAGTATGCAAACATTATACATTTTGGGCTCATTTCTTTTACGAAAGGAAGAAAAAGAAATCCATTTCCTTGCCATGGAAAATTGGTGAAATAACGTCAAAGAATGCTTAAAAAATTGTTAAGTATGCAATACAATTTGATCAGTACAATTTAAAGGTGGAAAATGAAATTAAAGGTTTCTACCCTAATCAATATTTCATGAATCACATGACTTATGTGGGTTTCAGTGTATCCTATGTGAATACCTATTTATTTGGAGAATAAGAAGATGATGGAAAGAACCATGAAGCAGTTCCAATTGGTGATCTTGAAACTGTTATTAGCACTAATGAACCACATTGACAACATAGGAATATTGTAAACAAAATAATCCCATGGTCTTAAAGAAGTAGCACACCCAAAAACAAAACCTCAAATTATAACCTAAGAGCAAAATAAATATTTAACTGAAAATTTTGGTGGTGGATATGGCCATTATCCTCCTAAAAGGAATATTGAAAGGCCTCATAAGCTCATAATAACCAACAAAATAAAAAGACAGAAAAATCAATAGGAAGTACATGAGGTCATACCTCAAGATGAATATTCCCTTGAGGACATGGATTTGGATGCGAAAATTGAATATATAGAGTTTCTGGAAGAGGAGCAAATAATTCAAGAGAGGAAAGAAGTTGTAGCTGAATTAGAAACACAAGAACCAATATTCTTTGAAGAAGAATCCTTAACTCTTCACAGTGCTCTGTTTTATAAAGAATCAAAGAAATTAGTATTTGAAAAAAATAATTCAAAAGGAGAAAAAATTCAAGGAAATACAAATTCATAATTTAAGATGAATGGAGTCCGACCATCAAGAATTGTGTAACATCCCCACTATAATCCCTAGTTTAATTAATGCATAATGTAGCTATGAATTTGGCTATGGAAAAGTCACGTAATATGCAAAATGTATTTTATGATTTTAATAATATAATGTGATACCAACTGCTGGGAATATGGATAGAAATGTTGGATGAATAATCAAAAAGAAAGGGGAATGCTTGAGAGTGTCGAAGAGGGTCCCAAGAGGGAAATATTCTATGGGTATTAAGCCAAAAAATTATTTATGAATATTATTATCATTTGGGGAAACCATTTGTTTTTTGTTTGAGTTTATGAGAGTTCAATCATTGAATACCTATCCGGGGGTGGGTGTAGAAGTCACTTCCATATTTATTGGAAGCATGGGGATGCAAAACAATCAACATTGGGCAGAGTGACAAGTCAACTATCTTGGGAAATAGATGAAATTGGTATGGGGAGCATAGGTAGTTTTATACATTCAATATACGCATGAACAATAAGCAGAGAGAGAAGGGAAAAATAGCACTAGATCTAGAGAAAGGAGGTTAGGAGAATTCTAGATAATTTTTAGAGCATTTTGGAGCTGGAAAATGAAGAACCGGGTTGTCAGGCTTGAAGAGTGAGGTCTTTCGTGAGTTGTACTGTAACAAAAAGAGTGTTTTGTTGTTTTTCCTAGTAGTTTTTCTGGTAGTGAGTTCCCTAGATTTCCTAGCAAATATATTCCTGGTTACCTATGCCAGAGAGTCCCTGATAAAAAAATGGGATTACTGATGGATTGAGAGCAGCGAAGGGGTAAATTCCTTGGGTTGGCTAGGTCAAGAGGAAGATATATGGAGGAAATTTGGGATAGCTATAGCAGAAAATCAGTGGGTTGTAAGGTACTTATCTCTTAGTGAACTGTGAGAGGCACCCTTCATTTGTAGATTTCTATACCCATCTCGGGGATGACTTGTTGTTGATATCTAGAACAAAAATTCTATGGTTGGGTGGAATGTCCTTCCCAAGCAGTTGGTTTCACAAACTTCTTTTAAAAAGATAAGTTTTTATCTATTTGGATGAGTTATCCTATGAGTTTCATGGCTGTACATTTTACTCTATGAATGATAATGGTTTCATGTGCTTCTATAGATTATTAGTTAGTTATATTCATGTGAATTTATAGTGTTGTAGATGCATTTAATTATGGGAATTAGAATCTTGTTAAATTTGTGCATACTTTGTAGTTGGTAAGCTACAAGAAAAGAAATGGAAAGAAATTTTTTCGATTTTATGTGTATTCTACATAGTAATGTTTCTCAGCTAAGTTGGGGAATGTTACAGAATGGTATGAAAACTTTGGGTTCAAACACTCAACCTGCATGGGCCAGACTTAGTGCACAAAAGATGGAATCTGCATAGTTAAAGATCAGGGGACGTCTGCAAATTTATTTGTTAGATTACTCCAGTGAAATTGGGAAAAATTCAGGAGGAATTTTAGGAAATTGATCTAAAATGTTAAAATCCCCAATTTTGACCTCTGAATGGGAATTTTCAACCTGAAATTTGTTGAATTTGAGATTTGCAGGATACCCATGGAGTAATGGGACGAAATTCGGCAAAGCCCCAATTTCTAAAATGGAATTTGTTGAGAAATTAACACATAAGTGTCGATTTTCAGGTGCAGTAGTCGAATCGACATGCACAGGGCTGGAAATTGGTTTTAGAAATTTTAATTTCAGAGCTTTCGTGACATCCTGTGCGAAAATTGAAAACTATGCAGTTTTGGAAAAAAATGAAAATTGGGAAAATTTGGGTACTTTTCCATACATGACATCAACAATGATGTGGAGGTCATGTGGATGTGACATGGCAGTGATGTGGAATTCCATGGTGGTAGGTCTTGTGGTGATATGGTGGGCCATGGTGGAAAGGTGGTAAACTAGTGTGGCAGGGTGACAGTCCATAGTATCGACCAAAACTGATGGTGGTATCAAATGTTGGGAGGAGTGGTTTTGAAATATTCCCTGGTGACGTGAAACCAATTAAAATGTACCATGTATTGTGGTGAAAATCCACCATTGCATCATGAAGGGACTTTAACCCTTGAACACTTTGGCAATACAAAACTGATGTGGGTCATTTATTTTTTGATCATCCCCACCATTTGATATGGGAGGATGAGAATTATCACAGCTAACAGAAGGTGTCAGATGGTAGGCCCATGATGGTGGGGTGACAAGCCACGGTAGCAGGGACAACAATGCGTGGTGGCAGCTTGGGGCTTACGTGGGTAATGCATAAGTGAGGTGGTATTTGGAAATACCATAATTGGTATTGCATAGAGGCAACGTGGTTTCGCAGAAGGATTTTGGAAATGTGAAGCCAACGAGAGGACGCCACATAATAGAAGAGAAAACCATTATCGCATCAAGGAGGTTTATTAAACCTCATGCAAGTATATGGTGTGAATTCATCGAGGGTTTTTTTATCGTCCCTCACTCTGAATCGTTGGATCTAGGGGAATTTTTTTTTTCAAACCACATAAATCATAATTTATCAAACCATTTGGTGATCAAACCATATTTGTAAAAAAATTATAGCATTTATCTTAGGCGATAATCGATTGATTTCTTGTTACTATCTTTAAAATTTGGTAACAACGCCATTCTATTTGTGTCACATTTGCATCATTGACAATAATTAAAAAATATATATTATGAAAAAATATTTAGAGAAAAAAAAACTTTCATGTCAATTAGAGAGAACTTACAACACCAAAAAAATGGCAATGGAAAATATCTTTAAAAATACATGGAAAAAATTCTACACACTAATATACAACATTATGTATCGCCTCCATGTTGAAATAAATGAAAAAAATAATAGAAGTGAATTATTAAAAACATTTTCTTGTACTATATAAATTTACATGACTTCAATTGAAAATTAATGGTTTTCACAAGAGTAGTTACTACTAATTAATCATTCATATGTACCAGATATACCTAAAACATTTGGATGCATAATCATTGATTTGGAAAAAATATTAAGACAACCTATTATATGTTCATGAAAAATGTTTATATTTAGGAGAAAAATATAAGTGTATGCATAACTATAATCATAAATTAGGCTACAAATTTTCCATTTTTAATGAAAAAATGAAAATTTTAGCCTAAAATTTTTCCAAAAAATTGCAATTTAGGCAAATTGGCGAACTTTTGCTTAAAAAAAAAACATTGTCTGGGGGTATGCAAGTTGTACATGCCCATGGAAAAAGGTTTTGAGATGAGACCCACCCATCCCCATGGCTAATTAATGTGCACTATGTGGAAGTCTGATAGAAGAGGTGGGACCTATATCTCATCCATGGTAAAAAGGGTGTCAGGTGGGCATCTGGGTACAATGGTGCTCGAAATATAATTAATTTATGAAATAAAGTTAAAGAAGGTGATGAAGGATGACAAGGCAGAGCCAAGGTGGCCAAGGGGTTGAATTGGCATCAACTCAGGGTGCCACGTGGACCCAGAATGCCACATCATCAACCACGACAACAAAGATGTCACGTAGGCAAACCTGTTCCATAGTGTCAAAAAAAGAAAACCGAGTCTAGAAACAAAATATTATTTTGGCCATAACTGAAGCAGATTAATTCCAATTGAGATGAAACTTATGTTTTTTTTTTCGTAGTGAAGATATCTACAAAAGTGGTTTTTGAAGATCTGGGTCTAGATCATTCAAAAACTTCCATATTTAGTTGAAATTCTTGGAGAGTGTCGAGAATGCAGGAATGGAATTAACCCATGAAGGAATTGAATAAATACTTAGGGGTTTGGAATGGAGATGCTAGAATAGGGAAAAATTCACTATTTCAGGCCACTTTTTGGGATTTTTAGAGGGGGAAATGGGTCCCTAGATGGAAAACTAGAAGACTTTATTTACTCGATATTTAGTATACTCATAAAAAAAAAAATTGGTTTAGTGAAATTTTTCCAGAAGTGCATAGTTTGGGAGATAGCTAGTTTGGCTGAAAATTCTAAGTCTAGAAAATGAGCAAAAAAGGACAAAGTTGTCATTTCCAAATTGTTGTAGTTTTTTACTGGAGCATCAGATTGACAAACTGGAAGTTTTTTATGATTTATCTATCATCATTATTATCTATGTTTCATAAAAACATTCCTCTAGTTCCTGATAGATTTACTTATAAAAGTGGTAGAAGTTGGTGTTTGGGATTAATTGCACCAAAATGAAAAGTGTACAACAAGGGGTAAATTATCAATGTTCATATGGCTATAAATTTCTGACAAGAGCTCATAATCGAGCAAGAAAGAATTCATTGGAAATGTTTTGGATGGGAGAATCTATATATCAACCCAGAGAATTGGTCTTAGTAGTATAAGCTACAATCAACCTGGAAGAAGATGACTAGTGGCATTAAAGGGAAGAAAAATGAAATGCATTATTTTCCAGAGTTGTGTATGTATATATTTATGGTCTAACAGAAAATTGTTTTCATGCACATTTCTTGTAGAATTATAGGTACATGAAGGCAACTTGGTTCTTATATGAGAACTACTATGATGGAATATGCAAATGGGTTCTATAGTCATGGTGAGGAATTCATATGGATATATGTTTGCAATGGAAATTCTAAGACAAACTCTAATGGCACAATAGGTAGAAAGGATCATGTGACTATGAGAAGCATACAAAGAGAAGTGCAGAGATATAGGGATAATAATGAGAATATTATGAAGTCTTAGAAAGAGATACTTTAGATCTTGAATATGCTGTAGAGGCAAGCAAATAAAGACTCTAAACAAAACAAGCAGCTAGTGCTAGAAAAGTTACAAAATCCATATCCCATAGAAAAAGGGATGGCCATGGGAATGACAAGAAGTCAAGGAGTATGAGAAATCTCCATCATTCTCCAGGGAAATCCACTAGGAGAGCTCATGCAAGTTCAGGACCAAGAAATATCCCAAGTGTATCTCCTATCAGGAGACAGAGAAGAATACCCAAGGGAGACATATTGCAAGGTGAACTCAGGAAAATCAAGCTAACTACTTTCAATGGTGAGAACAAGAAGGGAGAAGAGGCTGAAGCTTGGCTTTTGGAAATGAAGAAATATTTCCAGCTGCATGACTACCCTTCCAGGGTAGAAACAAGAATTTCAACCTGCCACTTGCAAGAAAAGATAGCCATGTGGTGGGATCAATTTAAATAAAAAAAACACCTTGATAAGAGGAAGCTCTCATGGAGGTAGTTCAAAGGATATTTCTAAGAGAAATATTTGTCAAATCATTACTATGAGAGGAAGATGAAAGAGTTATTTGAACTCAAATTGAGAAGCATGACAATGGATGAATATGAGAAGATGTTCTTTGAGTTATTGAAGTATGTGGACTTCATAAAGGATGAGAAGGTCAAAAGATAAAGGTTTTTGAGCAGGTTACCCTCTTTCTACAATGAAAAGATACAATATGATAACCCCAAAAATTTGGAGGAGACCATAAGTAGAGAAAAATATTTTTATGAGTAGAGCAGAGGAAGGCTAGTTTTAAAAAAACCTTGGAATGACAAGATGGAGGGTAAGAATGAGAAAATATAGAAAGGTTTTAAGCCACCATTTTTCAATAACAACTACCAAGCAATTAAGCAAGTACAATCAACCCAAAATGAGAACAAGAAAGTAGATTAATTTGGGAAAATACGAAGGAAACAACCTACACAATGTTGGGGGCGTAAGGGAATCACTTATATAGGGACTGACCTCATAAAGGAGCAAGAATGAGGGATATTCATAACATTCATGAGGCTCAAATAGTTTAATATATAGGAAGAAGCATGCTAAGGATTTATGCATCCTTGGATAACAAGAAAGAATATTATCAATCCCCTATGATTGAAGTGGAAGGTAACATTGATAACGGACCCATAGCAATTTTAATTGATTCTGGAGCTAGTCATAGATACATAAATTCTAACATTGTTAACATATTTCACTTGCAAAGGAGTAAACATAAGAAATCTTGGTTAGTTCAGTTATCCACAGTGGATAAGAGAAAGATCAATGAAGCAATATTTGTTAGTTCAGTTAGCCACAGGGGATAAGAGAAAGATCAATGAGTTGGTTAAAGATTGTCCAATAGACATGAATGGACTCATCACAAAGGTGGATGTGAACATCATACCATTTTGTTCATATGACTGTCTAATTGGCATGGATTGGTTGGAAAAACACTATGTTGTCCTAGACTATTACAACAAGACAATAACTTGTCTTGATAAGGATGGAAAAAAATATATATATTCAAGGCATCTTGAGAGATGTAGCTATTAGATCAATTTCACACTTGAAGATGAATAAGAGTTTTAGGAAAGGATGTCAATTTTTTGTATCCCATATGGAAGAGGCAACCATAGATAAAGTGACAATTATTGAAGACCATCCAGTATTGAGAGATTTTGAATATGTTTTTGGAGAAATTCCAGGATTTCCACCAAAGTGAGACATTGATTTATCTATTGATTTTGTGCCAGGAGCTTCCCTAGTGTCCAAGACAGCTTACAGAATGGGCACACCAAAATTAAAAGATTTGCAAATGTAGATTAAATAGTTGTTAAAAAAGGGGTATATGTGCCCAAGTATGTCACCTTGGGATGCCCCAGTTCTTTTTTTAAAGAAGAAGGATGGAACCTTAAGGTTATGTGTTTATTTTAGATAGTTGAATAAGGTCACCATTAAAAGAAAATATGCTCTGCCAAGGATTGATGATTTGTTTGATCAGCTAAAGGGTGCAAGAATCTTTTCCAAGATTGAATTGAGATCAGGTTATCATCAAGTGAGGAAAAAGTAATAATACATCAACAAGACAACATTCAGGAGAAGATATGGGAATTATGAATTTACAGTAGTTCCATTTGGGATATCAAATTCCCTAAAAATTTTCATGTCTCTGATAAATGGAGTGTTCAGGGAGTACCTGGAAAACTAGTCTATGCTTGTCTTCTTAGATGATATTTTAATTTACTCAAGGAAACAAGAATAAATGAGAAACATTTGAGAATGGTGTTGCAAGTTTTGAGAGAGCATAAATTGTATGCAAAAACAAGTAAGTGCATCTTGTTTCAAAAGACGATTCACTACTTGGGGCATATTATTTCAACAGATGGGATAACAGTTGATCCTGAGAAGATAAAGGAAATTAGAGGATGGTCAGCGCAAAGAAATGTGACATAGGTTAGATAATTTATGGGTAGTTTTGGTTATTACCCAAGATTCATAAAGGATTTTCAAGTATTGAAATCCCAATCACTTCTTTGTGAAAGAAGGGAGTGAAATTCAAATGGACTCCCAAATGTGAAGAAAGTTTTAGATAGTTGAAATATATTTTGACAAGTGCACCCATATTAAAAATTTCATATTCAGATGAAGATTTTGTAGTGTGAACATATGCATGCAAGGAAGGGATCAATGGAGTCCTTAGTAAAAAGGATCATGTGGTATGCTATGAATCTCGAAAATTAAAATATCATGAGAGAAATTATGCTACCCATGATCTAGAGTTAGTAGCCAATGTACATGCATTAAAAATGTGCAGAAGTTACCTCATGGGTAGAAGATTTGAGCTAAGGACAGACCACTGTGGTTTGAAGCATTTCTTTGGACAACCAACATTAAATACCAAACAAACTAGATGGATGGAATTTTTGAGTGAATACGACTTTGGAATAAAGCATATAAAATGCAAGGAAAATCAAGTGGTTGATGCACTTAGCATAAGAACTCATGAAAATAACATTTCAACCATCAGTGTGTTCAACACAGATTTAAAAGACAAAATTTTAGAGGATGTAAATGCATACCAACACTATGTAAAAATAAAAGAGACATTACAAAAAAGGAAATATATATGTATAAAGGAAAAATATATGTGTCAAATTATGAGGAGCTAAAAATTATAGTGTTAAGGGAAATGCAGAGTGTTCCATATGCTGGGAATCCAGGATATAAAAATACAATTTCATCTATAATAATCCAATACTTTTGGCCAAGAATGAATAAGGAAGTGGCTAATTACATCGCCAAGTGCCTAGAATGTCAAAAGGTGAAAAACAATCACAGACATCCAACATGGCTTCTACAACCAATACCCATTCTTGAGTGGAAATGGGAAGTGGTTACAATTGATTTTATTACGAAGCTTCCCAGAACAATGGAACAACATGATTCCATCATGATGGTGGTGGATAAATTAACAAAATATACACATTTTATTCCCATGAAGAATACATGCATGGAAACAAACATTGTAGATATTTACATGAAGTAAGTTTCTAAGCTACATGGTGTGCCTAAGGAAATTGTTTTAGACAAAGATCCAAAGTTTACCTCTAAATTTTGGAAAGGTTTGTTCAAAGTCCGTGGAATAAATTTAAATCTCAGTACAACATATCACCCATAGTCAAATGGGAAAACAGAGAGGACCAATAGAATAATTGAAGATATGCTCAAAATGTATGTGATGGATCAACCATCGAAGTGGGAAGACTACATCCACTTAGTAGAGTTTTATTACAATAATGGGTATCAAGCCTCACTAAAAATGATCCCATTTGAAGCATTATATGACATAAACTGTAACATACCAGTGAGTTGGGATAACCCAACAGATAGAGAAATCATTGGGTTGGATTTGTTAAAGGAAATGAAAGAGAAAATGGAAAAGATCATGCATAATTTAAAGGTTTCCCGGGATAGGAACAAAAATTGTGCAGACAAAAAAAATGTTTTTAGAGATTTTAAAGTAGGGATAATTTTAAGGATGAGAATTTATATTAGAATGTAGAAACCTGGGCTAATATTACTAGTTCTTAATATGCAAAATGTAAAATGTTTGGCGATAATTTTGTAAAAATATTCAAATTTCTAATGATTTTATATAGATTCTATAAAATGTTGGCGATTTTTAACGTAATATAATTTTATTCTCTGGAATTTGGGTGAATCGTTTTTAGAAAAAATGGAAATTGGCGAATATTGTTTTGGGAAAAAACATGGAAAATTAGCCCATTTGCGAAATTTATCCCCTAAAATCATATATGGTTTAAAGTGGGAGAACATGTTTTCCTAAACATTAAAGTGGAAATAAGGTCAATAATATTGGGTTATTGCCCAAAATTGGAAGAAAGATATTGTGGGCCATTTGAATTATTAGAAAAGATAGGGCCAACTGCATACATTCTAGCATTGCTTTCATCCATGAGAGTACATAATGTTTTCATGTGACATTATTAAAGAAATATTTTGTTGACCTTAACCACATAATTGATTGGAATGTGATCCAGGTGGAAAATAAAGGGGATTTTTGAGTGGAACTAGTATGCATCATGGACCAGAAATTCAAAGTGCTCAAGAAAAAATCCATAGTGTTGGTAAAGGTTTAATAGACCTGTTACGGTCTTGAAGATGCAACATGGGAGCATGGAGAAACTATAAGGGAGGAATACCCAAAACATTTTGTCAATTTTGAAGATGGAAGTTAAAAATGCAAGACTCCATTTTGGGGTAACTAGGTTCCAGAACCATATCTTAGAATTCTTGGTCACTTGCAATGATAACCCTAATAAAACAATGGTGTATCCAAATGGAATGAAGTCAGTGAAGGGTCCACATTCCTTGGGTTAGCAGGTTGAGAAGAACGATATATTTTGGTTGGAACAACTGTTCAAGAGTAAATAGATTGTAAAATTATTTTCTGAATATTATGATGTAAAATTTTATCTGTATTTCAACATGGTGTTGTGCATCAAGGAGGATGTAAAATTGTAGGGGAGGGGGAATGTAACATCCCCACTATAATATCTAGTTTAATTATTGCATAATGTAGCTATAACTATGGCTATGTCCAAGCGATGTAATATGTGAATTGCATTTTCTGATTTTAATAATATAATGTGATACCATCTGCTGGGAATATGGACATAGATGGGGGATGATTAATCCACAAGAAAGGGGAATTCCTAGGAGTGTCTAAGAGGGGCCCAAAGGGGGAATGATCTATGGGTATTAATCCAAACCCATATTTCTGAATATTATTATCATTTTGGGAAACCATCTATTTTTTGTTTGAGTGTATCAGAGCACAATCATTGAATACATGTTAAGGGGTGGGTTTATAAGTCACTTCCATAGTTATTGGAAGCATGGGATTGTAGTACAATCAACATTGGGAATAGTGTGAAGTCAAATTTCTTGGGAAAATAGAGGAAATTCATTGGGGGAGTGTAGGAATTTTTTCACATTCAGTCTAGGCATGAAAAATAAGCACGGAGAGTAGGGACAAATAGCACCAGAGTTGCAATAGGGAGGCTGGAAGAATTATGGATAATGTTGGAACATTTTTGGAGCGTGAAAATGAAGAACTAGGTTGTTAGGCCTGAACAATGAGATCCTATTTGAGTTGCACTCTAACAACAAGAGTTTGTTGTTGTTTTGTTTTTGGTAGTTTTCATGGCAGTGAGCTCTCTGGAGTTCCCATTAAAGAGATTCTTGGTTACCTATACTAGAGAGATCCTGATAAACAAATGGGGCATCTGATGGACTGAGAGCAGTGAAGGGGTAGATTACTTGGGTTGGGCAGGTAAAGAGGAAGAGAGCTGGAGGAAATTCAAGATAGTTGTAGGAGGATACCAGTGGGTTGTGAGGTATTTATATGTGAGTGAACTATGAGACACACCCTTCTTTTGCATATTTATAGACCCAACATGGGGGTGAATTACTATTGAGATATGGAACAACAAGTCTATGGTTGGGTGGAATGTCCTTCCCAAGTAGCTGGTTGTACAAACTTATTTTAAAAAGTTAATTGTTTATCTATTTGGTTGGGTTATCTTATGAGTTTCATAGCTGTGCATTTTACTCTGTGAATGAGAATGGTTTCATGTGTTGTTATAGATGATTATCTATATTCATGTGCATTTATAGTGTTGTAGATGCATTTAATTATGAGCATTAGAATCTTATTAAATATGTGCATACTTTTTTGTTGGTAATCTACAGGATAAGAATTAGAAAGAAAACATTTCAATTTTATGTGTGTTCTGCGTAGTAATGTTTCTCAATTAAGTTGGGGAACGTTACAAATTGAAAGGATTCATAGAGCTACAAGTGATGCCTTGTAAGTGTCAATTGATGAAATGGAAGCTAAAACTGCTAATTTAAAAGAAAGGATTAAAGAATTGGAGAATTCTCAGATGCCACCACCAATATTTGTCAGTCACATTTCAACAGTTAAGCCTTGGAAGATCTTTGATGGAACACTAGAATCAAGCTCGAAATTAAGGGGAACATAAAGTTTTCTTGTTTTAGTTAGATGGTATGTTGGGGAGAATATAAAGAAGATAATGTATCTCATTCTAGAGGCATGGGATTTGGGGAGAAGCTTTGTTTCTTTGGGTTCCAGAATTGCAAATCTAAGGCAATATCTTCAGGAAGATCTAGAAAATGATGAGGCTTTCTATAAAGATGTTGTTACTACATTTGTTTTAAATTTTTATGGTATGAGTTAAATAAAGAGAAAAGAAGAATATTTTCCATCCCCCACTCACATAAAACATTTTAAAGATTGTTGGATCAAGATACTAAAGGTTTTAAAAGAATTATTAGATGATTGTGACACTTTAAGTGTCAAAAAAGTGGAATTATATATTAAGTTGATTGATTTAGACTTGGTAGAAACCACCAGGGAAGTTCAAGATCCAAAATTAATTTCAGATTCTATGCTTATGACAATATAACAATTCAAAGAACATTTGGATATATTGAAGGTTGTCTTAGCATAAAAATTCAACAATATAACCAAGTATATAGAACAAGAAGTTGAAAGTTGTCTTGTAATCTATGTTAATAAAAATGAATATTTTGAAGCCACGTTGCAACAAATTTCAACTAAATTTATATATTTAAAAATATATATATTTGATATTACAGCCAGGTAGGAGATAATTGTCGCACCTATGAGGGAATACATTGAAAATTGGTTAAAGAAATCTTTAATCAAAATAATTGAAGAATATCAAACATAGGAGATTGGTACCGGTCATGTAACTACAACCAAAGTGAATACAAAAGGAACATCAACCACCATATAGAGGGGATAGATATCCATCATGGTGAGTAAATTGATCACATCCTTCTCAATTATTTTCTCTTTGCGTTCATGAGTCATCATACAGTTGTGTCTTATTTTTTCTAAGAAAACATAATCGATTTATGATCGCTTCTTGTTAAGCCCTAATATTGGCTCATTACCACTTAATTGGGGCATATTAGATTAGTAATGTTATTTTATTTATGTCGGCTTTAGGCCATT
>ML779350.1:126625-145784 GCA_009831015.1 Picea engelmannii
ACGTGTAGTAATGAGAAAGGACGTTATGTACCTTGGAATGATCAAGTGGAATGATAGTATAAGTCAAAATGCAGGTGATGAAGGGTAAAATAATAGCAAAAAGTATGGGCAAAAAGGGTACAATATGTGGTCCTAACACCCACTAGGGTACTACTACACTATCAAGTCAAGCATTCAATAAATCTAACCCCCAATGCACCTCTACCCAATGGGTCAGTCTATCGCTGCTCTCTGATGGAAAATGTGGAAATCAAGCAACAAATCCAAGAGATACATCAAAATAATCACATCCGACCCAGCTCTTGACCTTGTAGGAGCCCAATTGTACTCATGTAGAAAACGATGGGACTTGACAACTCTGTGTTGATTACAGGGCCCTAAACAAAATCATGATCAGGAACCGGTACCTAATTCCTTGAATTGATGACCTTCTTGACTAGATCAAGGGAGACAATTTTTTCAGTAATATTGACCTGAAGTCTAGCTACCATCAGGTCCCAATAAAATAGACTGATCTATGGAAGTCTACTTTCAAGTGCAAAGAAGGTATTTTCGAATGGCTAGTCATGTCCTTTGGCTATAAAAATGCTCCAACAACTTTCATGATATTGATGGATGATATATTGTGTCCTTTCACCAATTCATTTTTGGTGGTATATCTAGATGATATCCTCATCTTCAGCAAGAATTGGGAAGAAAACTTGCAGCATATTCAATAGGTCCTTCACACTCTATGACAACACAAGCTATATGCTAACTTGGAAAAATGCTCCTTCAACATAAAAAAGGTCCAATAGCTAAGATACAATGTTGATGAGCATGATGTGGATCTTGATCCAGCCAAGATCCAAGTCATTTGTGACTGGCCATCTCTGACCACAGTAACCGAGCTTCAAATTTTCTTAGGACTTGCCAAATTCTATTGTAGGTTTGTGCTAGGATTCTCCCATATTGGATGGGACCTCAGCCAAGTGACCAAAGGTGGTGGTAAGAAATTTTTTGTGTGGGGGACGCCACAACAACAAACATTCAATGATTTGAAAAATCACTTGTGCTCATCTCTAGTACCATCCTTACCCAATCTCCAACAATCATTTGAGATTGAAACCGATGCCTCATATTATTTCGTGGTAGCATTTCTCACTCAAAACGGTAATCCAGTGGCATATCATAGTGAGACACTATCATATGTCATCTGTAAGTATCCCACCTATGATAAAGAAATGTAATCCATTATACAATCCTCTCGACAATGGAAGCACTACATTCTTGGGAAGGAGATAATAATACACACTGATTATAAGCCTTTACAGTTCATGCATACACAAGGAAAATTGTAGAACAATCACCATCAAAAGTGGTACACATACTTGCAGAAATTCCATCTCAGCATGAAATATAAGACAGGGAGCACCAATCGTGGCATTGACTGCCTCAGTCGAACTCCAGTTGTAGCCTTAACCATGGTGCTCCACTCATGTGGCCATGAGGCATCCAAGTGACCCCAACTCTTAGACAAGAGTGATACTAACTTTTCTACCACTTATCAGATGTTGGGCACACACGCGACTGTCACTGACTTTCATCTTCAAGAAAAAATGTTATGCCATATGGGCCACCTCCGTGTTCCTTCAAGCGAGTGTGCAAAGCTTATCTGGGAATCTCACTACGATCATATGGGAGGACATTTTGGAATGAAAAATATTGTGGAAGTACAACAACAACATTTATATTGGCCAAAATTGCACCAGGACATCAACAAGTGTATCAGGTCCTACAATGCCTGCACCATTTCCAAACCAACCACTAAGAATAAATCCCTATACACCCATATTCCTACTCTCGACAAACCTGGGAATCCATCTCTATGGACTACATTTCAGACCTTCCTTCAACCAAGCAGGAAAATGATTGTGTTTTTTTGGTGGTTGATCGGTTTTCTAAGATGGCCATCCTAACATCCTGCAAGAAGAATATCACAGTAGAGGCCACTTCCAAGATCTTCCTCGAACGAGTGTGGGTACACTTCAGGATACCACAGACCATCATAACACATCGAGACAGTAGGTTCCTAAGCACATTCTGGTGTAGCCTGTGGTCACTGTTGGACACTAAGCTCAGTAAATCCACCACTTTCCCCCCCAAACTGATGGCCAAACAAAGGTCGTGAACAAAATGATTGTGCATATCTTGCGCTTGTACAAATCCAAAAATCCATGCACATGGGATTATAATATTTTGTATGTTTAACAAATCTACAAAATATCCCTTCATAGCTCGACTGACCACAACCCCTTTCAAGTGGGGTTGGGATTTCAACCATTAGGTCTCATTGATATCGCACTACCCCTTGCATCCACATAGTAAGAATCATCCCATGCTCAATATGAGGCCAACAAAGCCACAAAGTTTATTTAATGGATTCAACACATCTGGAAACAGTTCCATTATATTTTATAGAAATCCAATGCTAAGTACAAACAACACAATAATCAACATCGGGTGCAGCACAAGTTTCAGGTGGGAGACAAGGTCTAGTTTCATTTTCAGAAAGAGCACCTTACAAGACCCCATGAGAAGCTTCATCCCCTTCACTATGGACCTTACACGATCACCAAGGTTGTGGGTGACAATGATTTTGAGCTACGTATTCCCACCTTCCTTGACATATACCCAATGTTCAATGTGTACCTCCTTCGACCATACTTCCCACCATTAATGGACACATCAAAGACCACATATCAGTTGACATCGACAGAGCTCAACCCTAATTGCATGGAACATACAACCATTGATAAAATTAGTGACACTCAATTTAAGGGAACTCACCAACAAAGTATCTAGCTTTATCGGGTTGAGAGAGTAGGAAAACTCCTACACCAAGGCAAGTGGCTCACCTGGGGCCAAGTTCAACATAACTTTCCCCATCTAATGGGGGCACTCAACGAAATGGAGACCATTTCTTCCCAAGAGGGAAGGAATGATCCAGGTGGATATCGGTGGCCACCCACCTATTCCACTAGGTCAAATAAAATTTTCCATTTTGGCAGTTTGTTTACAGTTTTTCGAGTCCCAAACTTTCGGGGCCATTTTGAGGCCCTACAGGACGTGTTTTAGGCTGGAAAATGCTTATCATGTTGCTAGAGGAAGATTCTAGGCCAAACCAAATATGTAATCGTTGGATATACCTTTCGAACAGTGTATCGAGTGCCCTAAATGGAGATAATATTAAAAATTCACACCCTCGGGAAGTTGACATATCAACTACCCCCATCGGGGCCCACAAACCTTTTGGCGTTTCATCTTTCGGGGTTAGGGTTTCGAATATTTATGGTTTTATCATTTATGTTTTATGTTAAAAAGGCCTTTGGAGGCTCATTGTACTTATTTTCTTGTGAATGAGTTTATTCGTCACATCTCTTCTTAGAGATAAGCTGCCACCGTTCGAGCAATTTTGGTTTAGTCTATATATTTACAATTTCAACAATTTTTCTTTATTAATAGAAGTCATGTTTTACGATATCTCTGTGTATTAATTTTCTGTACATATGTATTTCATTTCATTCCATTTATAAATATGGATCATCTAATTCCATGCTCACCTCACACACTAATATTTAATTGGCTCCTGCAAATGCACTCAGGGGCGAAGTGTTGTCCAAAGAATTAACCTTGGGATATGTAAATGATTTCCATATGATCATTCTATCTGAAGACTCTTTGTTGAGGAAGGAATCAACTCTTTTCCTCTTACTCTATATCCTCTCGATACCTTTGGTCGAATTTCTATAGTAATATTCCCCAACAACCACTCCAACGTCTTCCAATTCCAACAATTGGGATGAATATGAAAAGTTCTCTTAGATCAATTTTAAGGGAGTACATGAATGGATGTGCATGTTCACTATGGTAACACTTGGTCATGTTTCATTTTTCCTTATTTCATTGATCCTCCTTTTCTTCTGTCTTTCAACCTCCTTGAGGTTATCTTCTTTTTTCTTCCTTTCTTCATGTTTTTCTCTTTTCCTTCCTTCCTCCATTTTGTTTTTTGTTTCTTCTTTTTTTCTCTCCTTCATTTCCTCTTCCAATTTATTCTATGCTTCTTCTATTTACTATTTATCTTTCTGTTTAATTTTTTCTTCATCTTTCAAAGCCCTGTTATTCCTTTCCTTTTATTTTCTTTCTTATTCAATTTCTTTCTCATCTTGCTTCTCTTAATATTTGTCTAGAAGTAATATGAATTGTTCTTTAGATAAATTCCTTCTCTCTTCTTCCTCCCTAAGAAAATTTTCTTTTGTTGGTTCATATGATAATCTATTCAATACTTTTTTGAAGAAAAAGGCCCCTTTGAATACTTCTTCTGCAAAATTCACATTGTGAGCCACACTATGGACCAACACTATGGAATTGTTGTGATATTTAACAATTTTCTTTGAATCATGTCCTTGGTTCTCCTATGCGTAAACAAATTTCTTCCAGGGCTTCAACTTCCTATAGGTCATGAGGGCCATTTTTCAAAGTGAACCTACCCACATTTATTGGGACCCTTGTGTCAATTTCACATGCAACTCTATATGACTAATTTCAGATCTGAAAATTGCTTCTTAGTGATATAACTATCACTGGACAAATTTACACTGAAATTATTGAATGAAAACATATGCAGTGGAAACAACTAGATCATAGATGAATCATCAATACACAAGATACACAATATTTTTTTTTCTGTAAATTTATCCAATCCTTCAAATTTGAGGACAAAACTAGTCCTCTCAATGTCACTAAGACTAAGTACAAAACCAATCCTCTCAGCCAATACAATGTCACCAAATATGAGGAAAACTATGTCGTCCAATAACCATACAAATAAGAAAAACAAACCTCCACAATATTATGGAAATCTCCTCTACCCATGAATATGTTGTATACCACATGTATGACCTACTGACGTCACATGTCAGCCTCTACAGATCTACGCATGCTCTGAAAATTAGATATGTGATTCACCTTACTAGAAACCCATGTATATAAGTGGTTTTCTCTACTACAATCCACATATACCATATACATGATTCGTCCTTCTACAACCCACGTATATACATGATTTTTCCTCCCACAATCCGCATATAGTACAAAAAATTCACTCCACACATGCGGCCTTCTTCATTTCTTTGTTCAGGGACAAATTCAACATCTTGTAGACTTTCTCTTTGTTGAGATCACAAAACCTCCTATTACAAGTGTAGACTCACTTTATGCTAACTCCATTCTTCCGTGTGATAATTATGTCACAATGAATTCTCTCCTATATATGCAATCCTTAGGGGTCACAATAGAATCCCCTATGCAAGTGAAAATCAAATTAGGCATGGCTTGTGGGTTTGAAGCCCCAACACAACCCCACAAATACCATAATCAAACCCATGAAGCCCCCACTCAAATCCAGGGGGGTTTTCTCCAAAATAAAAGTGTGATGTGGTGCCCATGATGATTCTCACATTATCAACACCTACGTTCATGTGAGAATACCTTCCTGAAGATACACAAATCAACACTCCCTCTTAGTGAGGAAGGTATTCTCACCACACTCCATAAGTTGGAATACCTCTCGATGCTACAAAATTAACACTCCCACTTAGAGACGGAGGTATACCATTTTCCAACATCTGGATGCATCACTATTGCACACAGTAGATATAGCTCTAAATATACCACCTCATATGTACTCCAGTAGTCTAGACTAGTTACTCCCTCTGTCACTATGGAAAATGGATATGTGAACTCTATCATGGGAAAAATTCATGTTGTCAAATTTGTCTGACTTCCCACATCCTCGATCACTGGGGAAAGACCTGAAATCCAATTTGTTTGACTGGACACATCCTCAGTCACAAAGGAGAAATCTGTCTGACTGGTCACATCCTTGGTCAATGAGAAAAACTTTGTCTGACTGGTTTCATCCTCGATCATTGAGGAAAATCCTCTTGTCCAAGCTACCTCATTGGCTACTCCCTCTGTGACATAATAAAATCCTATCTCCTGACTAATTTTCTCCTCTATGTCTAAAGAAAAACCTTCTAAGTCAACTAGATCTTCGATGGAAGGTACACATCTCTCAGAATCCTCCTGCTCCTACATATCTTGTCTAACCTCCTCAAGCCATGAAACTTGTTTTCCAGTTGTAGGATATGTCTCTCTCCCATATGAACCTGAGGGGAACTCCCTCTAGATGACCATCTCTCCCTTTGAGCCAACTAAATCTCCCTGAGATGGGGCTCACTCTGCGAACGCATGCTCCTTCTAAGACTTGACCCCCTCTTAGTCTACATTGTTGGAATTATTGATTGTGTATTGTCATTGATGGAAACATGAATAAAACATGGAAAGTCATATGTTGATGAGGTTGATGAAAAGGAATGAACATAGGAGTCCCTTGGATTACTAGATCATGAATAATATCTCTCAAGTGGATCAATGTAGATAATCTCAAGAGAGATATCCTTGTGATTGGATAGAGAAAATTCATAGAGGAGTGTATTGATGCAAAGCTCAAGAGAGAATGCATGTTTGAGTGAAGAAAAAATAGATCTTTGCAATTGAGTAAATCCGCGCAAAGTATTGTGGAGTAACCATGACCGTTCGTTTGATTTGTGAAAACCTAGAGACTGATCGATCAAGAACATGAGTTGTTAATCACAAAGATTGATGTTGTATCATTAGATCAAAATAAGAGCACAATCGGACAATAAAGAATGAAGAACAATGTTGATATTTGGATCAAAATAAGAGCACGATCGGACGGTAAAGAATGAACAAATGATTTTGATCATTGGATCAAAATGAAATCATGATCAGACAAATCAAATCTGTTTCCGTGAGTCTAGTGAGCAACCAAAAAAGGGCTAAGTATCATATTTTATCGATATCACTTAAAAAAATTATAAGTATGGTTCATTATGGACGTAACAAAAGTTGGGAGTGCATTTTGATGACACCCAAGAAGACACATGAGTCTGCAAGTCCGATATTCCGCAGACCCGTCACATAAAATAATTATAAGTAAAAGTCCATGTTCAAAATGAATGAGGATCATTCACTCAACAATTGATTAAATCCAAACCATGGATCTATCTAAAGCGCCTAGGAAATCCAGGATCATCCACTTAAATCCTAATTAAGTACGAACCATTGATCTTGATTAATACTCCTAGAAGTTCCTAGAACCGTTCACTCACCGAATGATTAAAATATAGTCTTTGATTGCAGAAAGGTAGGAGAGCAAGTTTACTCCACCGTTGATCGAGCTTCAAGAGGAAATGATCTATGGTGTAGATCCATTTCGGGTGACAAAATAAAAAGGAATATAACCAAGGGGATACCCCCTGAGATTTTCCTAGCCATCGATCACGATGACACATGACAATAGATTACATATTTCGTCCCTCGAGTATGTAATAAACAAGGTGCAACTTTGCCTCCCGAAATGAACGTCGATTGTTAATCTCAAAACAATATTAACTCACAACCATCGGATTAAGAGTTACTTTAAAATTTTGATATCATGGGGAGGCATAGATATGACCATCCATCGAGGAGGAAAATCCATGATAGATATTTAAATGCACAAATCAAATTGCACAGATGTTAATTTAATGGAGATAACACACATTGATCTGGACCATTAGGGGTTTTGAGTACGTGTTAGCATGAGATTAACGTGCGTAGTGGATATGTAATTAAAAGACTATTTTTTTGAGTTGCACCAACTTTGCATCTCATTGAGAGATTAAGTTAGAGCCATTGGATCAACATCTTCTCAAGAGTAAGGTAGGACATTGGATCATCTCATGGGTGCAATCCCAACAGTTCATCGGTAAAAGGTAGTTGGAAGACGTTGTATCCAGCATCGAAAGTGTCCAAGATTACACACCTTTATCATTTGGTCATGGCACAAGGTCATATATAGAAGTACCTATGGTCACCGAGACTTATGGATCGTCTGATCCAGGTGGATATTGGTGGCCACCCACCTATTCCAAATTCCAACTGGTTCATCTTGATAGTTTTCAGTTTAGCACATTTCTCTGTAATGGGGGAATTTATTTGTAATTGTGGGTTATTCACTTCCATGGATGTCCTAAATCCATACACAACATATAGGTGGATATTGGTGGCCTCCCACCTATTCCAACTGGCTTATTTTGGAAATTTTCATGTCGATACGTCTTTTTGTACTTCTAGGGCCATTTTAGGGCCCTAAATAGTGTTTTCTTGTATTTCCACAATACAACTATTGACAGAGTCATAGTTTGATGAAATAATGTGTATTTCTTGAAAATACCTTTCCAATGTGCTATCACACACCTAAAATAGACATTGTATGCAAAAGTTACAACCCCGTGAAGTTAATGTATTAACTTACCCCAACAGGGCCCACATGAAAATGTTTTTGGTTAGGTTTTTGGGTGTATAGGGTTTTAGCATTCATTTTTATCATAAAAATTCCTTCAGATCCCCATTGTAATTATCTTCTTGCAAATGAGCATAGCCATCACATCTCTTCTCAGAGATAAATATGCCACATTCTAGCGAGTCTTTCACTCTATATTTTTTATAGTCTCTATACATTTCTTTCATTAATAGAAATCATGTATTGTTGTATTTCTCTATTTCTAGAAATTTTTATGTTTATTTCATTGTAATATCTCTTATTTAATTTCATTTTGAAAATAATTTGGATCATCGTCGGAAAGATTTGGAAGTGTGTGTTTGTTACTTGACAAGAACATAGCCGATGACAAAAAGCGTGTGGTTCCAACGCCTGTCTCATGATAAGGTAAAGTGGGTTGAAGGAAGCACCTAGGTGCCTAAAATAGCTAGGCATGAATAAAAAATATATGCACATCGAAATCAATGGTCAATTTTTAATCTTGATCTCGATCCAACAGTAGTTGAGTCTCTATGAAACTAGAGCTCATGCAACAAAGAAATTGATAGTTTTAGTCAATTTCATGAAGGGGTTCCAGATCAATCATTCCATAAGGAATATTGAAATGAGGAAGATCAAAACAAAATTGATCTACAAGGGATTTGAAGTTGATTCAAATCAATCTTAGTAACAGTCTATTGTTAAATAAAAAAACATATTGATTCATTGAAAATACACAATGGTTCAGTGATGCATATTGTTTGGTAAAATATATAAACATATGAGAACAAAGAATGAAAGTGTGACTCAGGGAGATATCTAAGTATATGCTACCTCAGGCAGAGTCACATGAATAACATTACAGAGTAAAATTGTGTAGTGAGGGTGGAAGGGAGGAGCTAGGGAGGATTGTATTCCTCTTTAGGAACAAGCCTGAAACAACAGGGGGTTGGTGTCTCCTTTCAAGTTGGTGCTTGGAGAATACAAGGGATTGCAGCCTACTTTCAAGTTGGTACTTGGATAATACAAGGGTTTCAAGTCTCATTTCAAGTTGGTTCTTGGATAAGTAGAGAGTTGCATCTTCCTTGAGTAGGTGCTCAAAAAAGGAAGAGGATTTGTGTCTCCTAGAGTTGGTGCTCTAAAAAGGATTGGTGTCATTCACAATCACAACTTATTTATATACAAACATTCTAATTATAATTACATAATTGGTTTTAATTGATTCCATTGTTTATCTATTTTTGTGATTGAATAAAATTATAAAGTAATTACTAATTGTTTAAATAAAAGGTAATATTGATTCACCCCCTCCCCCCCCCTCTCAGTATTTCCAACATACACAACCTCTAGGGTTTTATTCTCCCTATCCATTTTCCTCTGCATATTCCTGGTATTATTCTCCTCCCTCTTGGATCCTGAGGGATGACTCCTTATGAATTTTAGCTTCCTTTGATCCGGTACTTCTGGTGAGGCCACCTGCCTCACTACTCATGGAGATACCTTCTCCTCCTCCTTTATCTCTTTTCTCATGTTGGCCATAACACCCATAAGTTGGACCATCAACCTATATAGGTTTCCCTCTCTAACTCCAAGAACCACTGTTGATGTGAAGCTGGACCATTTGGGCACAAGTAGTACATGTCCATCTCGAAAAAATACATGATATCCCTTCCTCTCAATATAAAATATTGAGAGGACACTCCTTCTGAGTTCTAGAACCCACAACACATTTGACACCCTTAGTATATCTCTTGAATCCAATCAAAATGATATTGTACCAGATCCTTGTACTGAATTCTTGGCTCCCATACCAAGCTCCACATATAAGTCTGAGACAGTCTCTGTGAGAGTGTGAAACAACTCTCGTGCACATGTCATATGGAAAGATGCTCCTCTATCCACCAACCAAGTATCCCTACTAGATATTGTACTTGAGAGGCTAGAGACTAACAATATCTCTCTCTGGAACCTACTTGCAACGTCATCAACCTGTGTTGTTGATTCCTGCTCCCTTCTTCCTCTTTCCCTCCGGAGTGGACACCGTGAAGCATAGTGGCCAAAGTCATGAAACTTAAAACATCTGATCTTGCTAATATCTTTCTTTTGTCTTAGCTCCGGGGATGCCTCTTCTCTCATGCACATATCCACTGCATGAATGGTTCGCAAGACTTAATAAGTCCTCTCAAGGCCACATTCACCAACTCAACATCATGTATTGTCTCACCAATGGCTACAAGTCGATCTCGTATCTGAGTAATATTCATAAGATAGTTAACCATTGTGTCTTCACTGGTCATCCTAATAATATGAAGATGGTTCTTCAAGTGTAGCATCCTCCCTGTATTCCTTTCTTGGTAGAGACCCACCAAGGCATCATACATATTCTTGGAAATAGTATTCTCAGCAATGTGGGGCATCAAGTGGTCCTTTACAGATTCTAGAAATACCTGTTTCTCCTTCACTTCTTTGTTCTTGTGTGTTGCCAACTCCCGTGGATTGGTAGGATATGTGACCACACTCTCAACATACTCCTTGAGGTCATTTTATTCCAAATAGAGGAGAATCCTTTCCTTCCAATCCAGGAATTTTGTATGCCCATCCAAAATGTCCTCAAGATTTAATGTGCTCACCATATTGACCTACCCGGAACAAGAAAAAAGACCAGAACAAGAACAACACTCTTCCAGTGTTGTATCCAAAATGATGTCTCAACATGATCCTCTTCTCTTCATATCCCAAGCTCTTATACCATGCCAATTTTCACATGCAACTCTATGTGACTGTAACAACCTCCTCGTTACGACAACAACTCTTTAACAGGTGCAATTTTTTTTGTGTGTGTTTAAGGTGTGTGCGCGCGTGTAAAAAGAACAGACACACTTGACTCTATGTCTCCACCCGACAACCAACAAGACGCAACCATGATGATCACAACAAGAAGACCGAAGGCACACAAAAAGTAACTGCAGCAACAACAACCATAGACATAAGGTGCACAACAGGTAACCGTAAACATTTAATGACATACTGGGTTATGCACAGTACGAACCCAGAAGGAAGAATCCATGGTAGTAGATTTACTATTTCTGCATAGGAAAGCAGGGCGTTTAATCTTAGTTATCTGCTCCGGAGAGAGGAGGTCAGATAGGCTCCTGGTCGACTGCTCAGGCAGAAACTAGTAATCTCCGTCAGGTGTTTCGCAAGAGTGGAAACCCTGCCTTTAAAGGGCCCGAGACTCTTGATACGGCACTGGATTTTTTACACCAAGAACAACATGCACACAGACTTATATACTAGTCTACATGGAGGTGTCTACATCCCTCCTGACACAAGCAGACCAAGCAATGCAAGCCATCCAAATACAACAAAATCAACGGACAACCATGACCTCTATGGACGACGCAAGTCAGAAGGACTCGGACATCAATTACAGACCATTTACACCATTTGACTTCTATTAAACGACGAGTTACCAACCCTGCCTTAAATAAACACATGTAATTAATTGCATAGCCCTAATTACTACTTCAGAATGACTCATGGTTCTTGCTCAAGAATTACCATTTATTTGATTAATGTAAATAACTTTCAACATCGCCACCACAAACATCAACCACTTTACAATTTATATCATCATATCCCCCTGCAAGGACAATCACCTTCCCCCTTATACGCTATCTAAAACCGTTACATTATCGTTACCATAAGGCGGTGACCACATTAGCCTTAACCTTGCCATGGGTATTAGCATTAACCCGAACATCATACTACCTTATCATTACCATGGACAATGTTAGTATTCAAAATTAGCATTACTATAATTTATAGCATGAATCATGACATTACATGACCTTAACATTACAAAACCAATAATCGCATTGAAAATTAGCATTAACCTTAATTTCATTGCATTACCTTACATTGCATTACATTCCATGGACATTCACTAACATTCCATTACATAATCATTCCTTACGTTCGTTACATTAATTTCAATGTGCTTAATTCAAGGACATTACATTAATAATACACCATAAAATAATAATCAATATTACATTTATCTCACTTATCCTGCAATAAGATAACGATCAATTACCTAATCATTACCATTAATCAATACATAATCATTACCATGATCATGACATAATCATTTTACATTCCTTCATATTATTTCCAAAATTKMTTTAACATTACTACCTTATATAACCATGCTTATTTAACCATTATTACCATTAACACCTTATTACTTTAACTAATGTCACTTTAACAATCATTACCTCATACATCAACATTTCTTAACCCATAAATACCTTATAAAGTCATAATTATTTAACAATAATTACCATAAAATCATATTACTTTAACAATCCTATTTAACAATTATTGCATAATTACCTTGACGATACTTTAACAATTATCACCTTATAGTACCGTAAATCTTTAACAATTATTACCATTAAAACAAAATAAATACAGGCAGTTGTAGACAACCACGACTTGTCACTTACTGGGGCAGCATAATCATTGTTGTATCGAAAATTGCGCTATTCGGCGATAGCTTGGAACAACTATCTAAGGGCAGAATAATAAGGAGGTTATGGCAGGTCGCGAGCTGCTGTCAGCACACCTCCAGGTTGCGGTTGCTAAAAAAAATTTGACGGAAGGGTAGAACTATTTCAATAACAAAAATTTGAACGAGACAGTTGTAAACTCCACCCTTCCCCTTTTTATCTATTCTTAATCATCGGTACCCTGGTGATATTATTTATGTCACCCTTACATTTATAAATCGTCTCAACATATTTAAATAACCTCCAAAAAACTTTTATCATCTAGTAGTCAACCAACTACCTGGTCTAGTCAGCATTCTAATAAGCTATTATGGCGCTACCCATCAGTCCTTAAAATAGAAATATATATAAACATAAAATCCAAAGCTATTGTTTTACCAATACTTTCCCAGTGCTAACCATCTACGCTAGCCATTTAAAAGGTATCAATAACAACTACCAACCTAGGATCTAGCTCGAATAAACAACAGTCAGTAGTAATTTTTTTTTTCCCATGCCGTCTAACATTCCTTAACGTTTTTCGGACCCTATTGACTCTGGCAACTGCTATCATGGCATCTGAGCAATCACCCCACCAACAACTGTCAGGGCAGGGATTTAATCAAGGGGAGGGTTAATGACTTGCACGCCAGCCTTAAGTTCGTGACAGTCAGTGCGTGGCTGCAATACCGGTAAGTTCCTCACTGGCGGAATCAGGGTAGTAACAGGTAGGAATCTGTGACAGCAAGGGAGATCAGTCATCCTGGAAAACCCACGCTCAGTCGGGGTGGAGGAAAGTTCCCAGGAGTTAAAGCTTTGAGGGGAGGTCGCAACTCTAGGCAAGGCGCAATTAATGTTTGAAGAAAAGAGAGGTCCGGTCTCTAAGATTGGGATCAGAGAGCTCAATGGCGAAGGAGGATGGACAGTCTATAAAAGCATAGGTAAAATTTTCTCATGCATTGGTTGACGGTTAGATAGTTTCGAAAATCCTAATGATCAAAATCTAGACCAGGGGTCAAATTTTAGCTCAAAAATCAACATTCTCGGAATTGCCTCAAAACGAATGAGAGTGTATCCCTCGTCATCACGAATCCAACGCAATTCGTTTCGTCTCAAACGGACGTCAGGAGCGAGAGATATTGTGATCTATCTGAATCGCCAAACAGTGAAAAAATGGATGTTGACTGGGTAGTCCATATAGTCCGTACGGATGCTGATGTGGCAGAGTCCGTACATGCTGACGTGGCGATCATACAGTTACATGGCACCTGCTGACGTGGCAGTTTTTGATTAGCTGACATTTGGGCGAATGTTATTGCGACATGTGGCATCATTTGGGTGAATGGTAAGGTGCCACGTGGCCCAATCATGGGCTGCCACGTGGCACCCCAGAATTGGCCTTTTGGTTTGTTAAGTAAAACTTTATAGAGGCTGTGGGGTTCGACCCCCGGACCTCCCCACTGGCCAAGCGCTTTAACCAAGTCCGATCAACCATCATGCCACATGTTGTTCCTTGTGAACTATATGAATTATAAAATTTTTGAATTTGCATATTGTTTTAAACGACGGGGGGTCGGGTCGGGGCTTAGCCCCGACCCGTTGTTCCACCATCCGTCCATATGACCAATGGAATTGTAATGCACGCGGGTGTTATAAATTGGTTTTTAAAATGGTTTTGTCCACTAACCATTCGCTGCCACTTGTCACACATATATTTGCCCTTATTAACTCAACTCTTTTCGTATTAGTGCGTGGTCATATGGACCTTGTGACCGTGGTCTTGGTGGTTAGGGGCTGGAGGCACCCTAACCGTCCTATAGTTTGGAGCGTGTTCTTGGTTTAAGGACATAGAGGTGCGTTTTGGCGAACCAGTGACAACAAGCTTGAAGGAGGAAAATGGAGGAGGCCTAACTTCTTCATCTTTTGGCCGATTGAGGTGTCGTAAAAGCCCATCTAGGGGTTTTTGGACGTGATGAATCCATTGGTTCTGTTATCAAGGCCATTTGAATACTTCTTCTACAATTGTTTCACCATTGAAGTTTCAGCAAGCTCCAGGGAGCTTGAAGCCCTCATTGATTGAGGACATGGTTTTGTGAGCCTATGTTTGTTTTCTGTGATTGAATAATCATTTTTGGATAATTGATATGCTCTGAACACATTGGGATAGGTTTCAAAGGATTTTGAAGACTTTTATAGGTGTTTTGTCCAAAGAGAAGCTCAGGGAAGCTTATGGCCACATGTAGAAGAGGTCATGCCCGGATGAGCCATGATCTATTTTCAGAGTTCTATTAGTCATTTTTGGGGTTTTTATGTGTTCTGATCTCAATGGTAGAGTCTGTTTTTCCATTGGAGTTGAGAAACATCTTGTAAAAGAACTTTTGACAAATTAATCCCAGAGAGCCAAGTCCATTGATGGAGGCTCAAGGAGATGTAGCCCGGAGGGGGGTGAACTCCTTTATCATGTTGTGATTGTTCTGAGTTTGATGGTTTATTTGCTGCAAGTTATGTTGTTGTGTTTTCATTTAAAGCACATATTTAACCATTTAAAAGAACAATTTCTCACACATAAACATTTACAAGAAGATACATGAACTTAAGACATAAGTTTATCTTGCATATTTTAACACATGAAGCAAGGTCCTGTAAAGTTTATTTTAATGAAGTAGAGGGTGCTTTCATAGCATAACAAGTCAACCTTCTATTTTCAGATCAGGTGGTATTAGAGCATAGTTTGTTTTGCTCATGTGTTTGCCATTGATAGCTTGAGATTTAGCTATTGGTTTTTGTGCAAGTTTTGTGTTGAAGTTTGATATCCTGCAAGGATGGAGGAAGCTTCAAGAATTGATAGTTCTTATGCATCTTCATTATCTAAATTCTTTGAAAAAGAAGAGATTCTAACTATGAGAGATTTGATGAAAGAGATGTGTGAAGACAGAAATGTGAACATTTCCCTTGAAGAGAAGTTGAAGGCCATGAATAAGGAGAAAGACCAGCTTCTTGCAAAGTTGCATGAGATGGAGATTCAAATCCATGAGTCAAAGGAAACCCTTACCAAGTACATGAATGAACATAAGGTATGCAATGTTAGTTTATCTTCTAATTCCTCACAAGATGAATGTTTTGGTGTTTTTGAAAAGCACACAAGAGTAATAGGGTCCAAGTTGTTGTTAAAAATGGGCTATGAAGGTAACGGTTTAGGCAAGCATGCACAAGGCATTGTTGAGCCTATTGTTGTTGAAGAAAGACCTAAGTATTGTGGTCTTGGATATGAACGAAGAGATGGAGCAAATTCCAAAGTCGAGGAGACAAGGGAAAAAGTTCCAAGGATAAATTTTGTTTTAAGTTCACCTCCTCAAGAAGGATTTAAAGGTGAAAGTTCAAGAACTTTTGTTGAAAGTTCAATCCCTTCAGCATGCAAGGCTTGTGTTCAAGATGAATGCGAATGTGTGAAATGAAAGAGTTGTGACAGCGATGAGGACACATACAATGTTGATGGTCTTCAAAGGAGAGCTTGTAACTCTTCAGATTCACCTCCTCAAAGAGGCGATAAAGGTGAATGTTCAAGGTATAATTATTCTTATCATTCAGTTGCTTTTGATTATGTATGTAAAAATGGAAGAAAGAATCCATGTACATATTGTGGTTTATATAACCATCATGTTTCAAATTGTTGGAAAAGATTGGCCAATTTCAGGAAACTTTATAAGCAAAGACAACGTGAAAAGAGGATGCAAAGATTTGCACTCATTGTCAGAAGCGAGGTCATCTCATTGACCAATGTTGGACGTTGCATCCAACCACTCATCCACAGCATAAGAAGCAGTTGGATAAAGAGATTGGAAAGAATGGAAGAGGAGATTCCATCATCGATGTGAGTCAATATGATTCACAAGAGGACGATGTTCAGCAGAAAAAATCACCGTTGAGTTGGCTTGGTAAGAAATGGTTGGATTTCTTGAGCAAGTAAAGCTTGCATTTTCTGTTGTAAATGCACTTTTCAGCGTTATGTGTGCATTTATGGGAAGCATGATAAGTTGCAGCAGTTTATCACAACTTGCATGATGCAAGTTGCATGTGAATGCAACTCATTTTGAAGGTATTCTTGTTTGTTGCACAATGTCACCAGGAGGATGTAAAAGATGGATATGATGTTCACTTGTTGCAGCCATTTATCTTTTTCATTTCAACTCTTATGTACCCACATGTTTTGGGTTATGTACTTATGTTTTTACTGGAAGGAGAGTTGAAGAGTCATGAACATGCATTTGTTTTTATGTATGTGTAAGTAGTGAACCTGGTGATAGTTCATCATGAGTGATTCATGATTGTAACATGATTGTGTATCATGTATGTCGACTTGTCAGATTGAGAAGATTGAGATGTTTCAAATGAGTCTTGACTGGTGTTGATGATTGTCTGATGACTATGTTGTGTCGATTGTGTTGTTCGACTTGTGTTTAGTCGATGGTGTTTGTTGGCTTGTAAGTCAATTTTGAGTACATCGAGATGCAAGAAAACGCCATGTGTTTTGATGAAGTATAAGATGTGACAATTTGTTTGAAGAGAAAAAACACTTTGTTGGCATTATTTTCAATCTTGTATGAATTTGTTTTCAAGATTGATGGTTTTCTTGGCTTGTGACAAGATGTCGCAGGAAATTTTTTGCAGCCATTAGAGAGCTGATTTTGTTGACGTCAAAGAGTTCGCAAGAGGGACTTGATTCTCAGTGGGAAGGTTGGCATTCTTCCAAGCACAGAGAGAGCAGTGGGTCAGCAACAGCCAGAGAACAATGGTTGAGGAACATAGCTAGTTGCAGTGCACGGCATGTCAAAGTATTCAGGTGATTGTCGAAAAGATTTTGATATAACTTGAAAGAAAACAGATAATCATAAGCTTTTGTGTGTCCAAAAGCCTTTCAGTGGGAAGGTGTGATCAAAATCTGGACCAGGGGTCAAATTTTAGCTCAATAATCAACATTCTCATAATTGCCTCAAAACGAATGAGAGCGTAGCCCTCATCGTCACGAATCCAACACAATTCATTTGGTCTCAAATGGACGTCGGGAGCGAGAGATATTGCGATCTGTCTGAATCGCCAAACAGTAAAAAAATGGATGTTGACTGGGCAGTCTGTAGCGTCCGTACGGATGTTGATGTGGTAGAGTCCATACATGCTGATGTGGCGACTGTATGGTGACATGGCACCTGCTAACATGGTGGTTTGTGATTAGCTGACATTTGGGCAAATGTTATTGCGACACGTGGCATCATTTGGGTGAATGGTAAGGTGCCACGTGGCACCCCAGAATTGGCTTTTTGGTTTGTTAAGTAAAACTTTATGGAGGCCATGGGGTTCAACCCCCAGACCTCCCCACTGGCCAAGCGCTTTAACCAAGTCCGACCAACCATCACGCCACATGTTGTTCCTTGTGAACTATATGAATTATAAAATATTTGAATTTGCATATTGTTTTAAATGACGAGGGGTCGGGCCGGGGCTTAGCCCCGACCCGTGGTTCCACCATCCATCCATATGACCAATGGACTTGTAATGTGCGTGGGTGTTATAAATTGGTTTTTAAAATGGTTTTGTCCACTAACCATTCATCGTCACTTGCCACACATATATTCGCCCTTATTAACTCAACTCTTTTCATATTAGTGCGTGGTCATATGGACCTTGTGACCGTGGTCTTGGCGGTTAGGGGCTGGAGGCACCCTAACCGTCCTACAGTTTGGACCAGTTTTCGGTTACGCATGTTACTGGGTTTAAACACGCATTTTGGAGCGTCTTCTTGGTTCAAGGACACAGAGGTGCGTTTTGGCGAACCAGTGACAGCAAGCTTGAAGGAGGAAAATGGAGGAGGCCTAACTTCTTCATCTTTTGGTCGATTGAGGTGCTGTAAAAGCCCAGCTAGGGGTTTTTGGACGTGATGAATCCATTGGTGTTTTTATCAAGGCCATTTGAAGACTTCTTCTACAAGTTTTTCACTATTGAAGTTTCAGCAAGCTCCAGGGAGCTTGAAGCCCTCATTGATTGAGGACATGGTTTGGTGAGCCTATGTTTGTTTTCTGTGATTGAATAATCATTTTTGGCTAATTGATATGCTCTGAACACATTGGGACAGGTTTCATAGGTTGTTGAGGACTTTTACAGGTGTTTTTTCCAAAGAGAAGCTCAG
>ML779350.1:152350-173808 GCA_009831015.1 Picea engelmannii
CTCGTTGCCGGGACCCATTCTTTATTTTCACCATAGTGATGTTTAGGGGGGGTGTTGGAGTTACTTCACACACACCTAAGATTTCTTTTTTCTAAGTTATTTCCTTGTTTATTAATCATAATTAGTCATTATCCAGTCTCCTATATTTTAGGGGAGAATATTCCACGTGGAGAATATTCTCTTTCAGTTGACACTTCAGTTTGACTAGTTGAGTTGAGTTTAGATGTTGCATTGGGATCATCACCATGCAACATTGGGATCATCACCATGCTAATTCGACCTTTATTTGGGATCATCACCAAACTAGTGCATTACCCTTGATTCCCTGAGTTAACTCCTCACTACTCTTTGTTCAGTCAGTTAACTGAAGACTGGCTGACTAGTTAACTCAGACTAGGTGGCAGTTCACTCCTGTAACTTCCTGAGAGACTAGACTAGGTGGCAGTTTACTCCCGTAACTACTGGTGTGTGTCCAGATCACTCTAGACCACCACTATGGCACATTGGTTCACCTCAAGTTGAACTCATTGAGTTATACAGAGTATATCATGTGTAAATTATTTAGTATTCAGAACGGTTAATGAGAATTCTTCCATTCTTTCTCTCCTTCTTCTTCTTTCTCCAATTCTCTCTGCAAATGTGTGTATTATTGTTTAGCTAGATGTATTCTTTGCAGGTTCAACACATTTACAACAAAAACAACTAGATCAAAGATGAATCATCAATACATAAGAGACAAGATAATTTTGTTTTGTAACTTTATCCAATCCTTTAAATATGAGGAAAAAACTAGTCCTCTCAGTGTCACCAAGACAGAGGAAAAAACCAGTCCTCTCAGTCAATACAATGTCACCAAATATGAGGAAAACCTTGTCTTCCAAAAACCATACAAATCAGAAAGACAAAAATCCACAATATTCTGGAAATCTCCTCTACCCATGAATCTGTTGTAGACCACATGTACGTCCAATTGGCGTCATCTATCATCGTATACAGATATGGACCTGCCCAAAAAATCAGATATGTGATTCACCTTACTAGAAACCCACATATATACGCAGTTTGATCGACTGCAATCTGAGTATAACCTATATGTTATTCATCCTTATACAACCCATGTATATACATGCTTCATCCTCCTGCAAATCACATGTAGTATGAAAAATACGCTCCACACATGTCACCTTCTTCGTGTCTCTCTTCAAGGCCATATTCCCCAGCTTGTATACTCTCCCTTTGTTGAGATCACCAAGCCTCTTAGCACAAGTGTAGACTCATTTTATGCTAACTCCATTCTTCCATGTGATAATTATGTCACAATGATTTCTCTCCTATATATACAATCCTTAGGGGTCACCATAAAATCCCCCCCACAAGTCAATATCAAATTAGGCTTTCCTTGTGGGTGTGAAGCCCCAACACAATCCCACAAATATCATCATCAAACCCATAAATCCCCCACTCAAATCTAAGGGGTTTTTCTCCAAACCGAAATTTGGATGTGGTGCCACATATCCAACACCTAGGTTCATCTAAGAATACCTGCCTAAAGCTACAAAAATCAACACCTTAGCCATAACTTTTTGTTGTTTACTCACAAATATTTATTCATGCTTCAATAGTCTGATATGAAATTTCTTTGGCCAACAATTTTTAGCAACATATTTTGGTAGGCGATGTGGGCCTTGTGTGCATCCATAAATTCTGAAGTATGTATACTACTTCCCCATGTACCAGTTACTTATACTCTTCAAGGATACTATGGCTCCTCGAGGTTATCTATGGGGTGTATGGCTAAATATGATGATGAATAGTGGTACTAGGAAATATTCACATATGTCATAAAAATACTTCTTATAAGTCATATCACATAATTGTGAATACTGTATGTGTACAATGTGTAGGGTAGGTTTCCATTACCATCCTAAATCAGGAAAATGAATTGAATAACAAACAACATCAATGAGGTAAGAAGAAATATAAAAACCCACTTTCTTCATTTCTGGATTTCTGAAGCATTCTTGAAGATGTTGAAGGTGAGGTTTTGAGCCAAGTTGAAAACTTTCCCTTTTTTTACCACAAAATGAGCCACAGGAGTCCATTCCATATGGTAATGTGTAATGGTTTCTTCACCATATAATTTTCATATCATGGACTATAGTAATTACAGGGTCTTTTCAAATACCACAATGGAATCAATCTTTCATTTTTCTTTACATAATATATCTCTTCTTCTCACCACTCCTCCACGAGTTCATCAAAGTTCAAATGATCTTCCCCGAATTTTTGTAGGAACATTTTATTCAGGGATACCTCAGATTCTAGTAGATGGTACCTAGTGTTGAAGTCCCGTGAACTTAGATAGGTTATGATATCTTTTAATTCATTAACCACAATAGTTGTGTTAGCATCTATATGTGTGAAAACCCATCTTGGAGCATTGTTGTAGGGGAACAATATCGAGCGAATGACTATGGCATATATATACCATTTTCTTAATGTTTTGATACACAACAATATCATCATCTTCTACAGGGAAGTATTTTGTGTTGAAGATTATGTAGATCTCATCTAATATTGAACAATTTTCTATCCCATTGATGTAATTTTTGTCAGACTTCAACACATCATTTGGGTTTCTAGATGGCGCAGGTACATTAGCCAGGGGGAATTTTCCCCTTCTTATCTTTGATTGCAAAATTTTGTTGCCTTATTTTCTTGCATCAAATAATTTCAAAATAAGTCTATCTGAAGGTTAAATTGGAAGTAAAATAACTTTGGAAATAGGCTAAATGCATACCTCAGTGCTTCACCATTTTGTAGAGTAAACTAGCTTAGGGATTTAGTTCATAGAACTTCTTTCGCACTCTCAAGTCTTGTATAATGTGTGATAAAGGTTTCACTTTATATTTTAAGTATTTTGAACTTTTTCTGAACCCTCTGCATTTAATATGGGTGGATTACATCTAGTATTCGACAAAGACAATACAATGCCATTAATGATTTCGGGGGGAAGCTCCTCGAACTCATTTCATCGGGTTATATTTTTAGAATAACACTGTCGGAGGTGAGTTATTGGGAGGGTGAAGGCCTCAGAAAATATAATCATGATAGTTCTCTTCTGATAGTTTCGTCGAAAGGGTTTACCAAGAGCACACTATCGAGATAGGGTCCTTGACAAGTGTCATGGAGATTAGGCTCTTTAAGGTAGATTATTTTTGGAATTCCCTTGGTTATTTATCATGAATATTTTTGACACTTGTCTACTCAAGGAAAATTTTGTGTGTCTGTATCCCAACATATCTTGTCACAAACCTTTGTCGAATCCCTTGGTTTTTTTTTTTAATTAATTCCATGCACTACATCTTCCAAGCCTTATTATCTTTTGATTAGTTTTGTAGACTTATGCTTCATTAGACAATGTTTTTGGAGGGGATATGTCATAATGTATTGTCACGTGCATGTTAAATCTGATGAAAAATTTTCAATTGATTATCATTCCCGACCTCGGGTATGTGCTAATCGAAGACGATAATAAAAATATATGTGATTGGTCTTAAGACGATTATCATAGAATCTTATTAATACACAAGAGCATATATTTTTTTTAATATAAGGTTCTTAAGATTCTATAGGCTAGGTTCTTGGGATAATTCATGTTCGCTATATATTCGTCGAGATAGAGATATCAGATTCCCCTCATTGGGAAGACAGAGGCTCATGGGAGGGTCTGATAGAAATATCTGATAGGTCGTCGGGTTCATAGTTTTGGAAGGTATGCAATTGTAAACCATCTCTATGATTTCAAAGGTATAATTCTATAGGATTTTCGGGTAGGTTTCTTCATCTTAGACTTAGAGTAACAACAATATCTTATCAACGATAAGTAGTCATGTGAATTTTTTAGTTTGATAGGATTCTAATTTTTTTTAAAATTAGATCTTAGTCGTCTCGAGTGTGTTAGGGTTTATACATGCATTGGATATATGGGTGAGTAGATATCCATGGAATAAGGTCAAACCAAGAATTCATAATCGACAAGACTAATCGAATACTATCATACATTCTTTCTTCTGCATATCCTGCATGGGTACTAGATCTGTGTTGAAATTTCCCTCAACCCAACACTCGACATTTAATTCTGAATAAATCACTTATTGAATAAAATCACAACTAAATTATCAACTAAAAATTACAACGGAATCATAAATACGAAAACAAAAAATCTCATGAAAAAGACACAAATATATTATTCTCATCAACTAAGCTTATAATTCAAATAACTTCAAATCTTACAAGGGATCCCTTACTGGGAAAATGACCCAAATAGAAAAGAGACAGTACATTTGTGCCTGACTAGCTGATCTACTACCAAACCTATGGTAATATATTGTATGGAAACAACATGTTTGTTACCTTAATATGTGCGTTGTATTGCACTATCTTCACAACTATTATGTTGAAACTCACACTATCTACATGACCTATACTAGAATACCTGCATTGTCCATGGTAGATCATCCTTCTACTATACGACTACTCTCTCTCTTCCTTTGGCCTATATATCTATATGGAAGTCCTTCTCCACCTATCCAAGATATATTTGAATCACATTCCTTTTTTATATAACTCTCTTTGCATCAACACTTGGATGAAAACTCTTCACCCAATCAATGAGATCTCCTCACTAATTCATGTGTAAGAAAAAATTATTATTTTCTTCTACACTCTCGAATGACTCCACACTAACAAAAGTCCTTCTTTGATATATCTTTGTAAAAGTGTCTTCTCCTTTAACCTAGTGTTTCTTTTATAATATTGAGTTATGATCTAACCCTAATTTTCAAAGTGATTGATGGTTGAGATTACTTCTCGCCTCACTTGAGATCAATGACTATTATTTAATTCACTGATGCTAATTAAACAATTTCCTTAAATAAAAATAAAATCACTAATAAAATAACTTTAATTTAATAATTAATTTAATTAAAGTAAAGTCAATTATAGAAGGGTTTAGACGATTTCCACATGCTAGACACAAGCCAATGTGGAAGTACATGTATGATGCTACATGCATCAACAATCTGATCACCTACCTTATCATCATAGTATGTGTATAGAAGTTTAGATAGGGGTGCCCATCAATTTCTCCTAAGATGGAAGAAATTGAAGAGTGGTTGTTGCAATCACAACAATGCAGAAACAACGAAGGATATTGTGTGGCTTGGGAAAATACTTGAAGATTGTAACATCTCGCTCTGGCGCACTGAGAAAACTTATTCTTTGAGGACACTTTCTCGCAAGTGATCTGGACTTTTATGATGTTAAAACATTTATCCTTGATTATGATGCGTTATGATAGATGACATGATGTTTTACTCCTTTGACGTAGACAAGTGCTATTGACTCAGTTTTATTGAGTGTGCAGGGTTTTGGACCTTGAGGATGCAGAGGCATCGGTGGAACCCCTTGGACTCTGGATTGAGTCAGGGAGTGTGCTATTTGGGTTGATTTATTTACTATGATATTTCATTGATTTGATGATATGATGTTGACATGTTCTGACACGATTGTTGATGATGCAGGCTGATGATAGCTTGCCGACCAGACTCACATATGGAGTAAAGGGGCCACGCACGATTTCCAAAGAGGTTGAGGGAGAGGTGTGGACAGCAGCCCTGCCACAGCCTACTAGCACTCTCACTGTGGCTCGAACTGTAGGTTAAGGATTACCTAGTTCGAGAGGATCCACGATGTCGTGAGGGAAGACTGCGACAATCTCTCACGATGATTCTAAGGGGCGCGCAATAAGGCGGGGGCCTTATTCCTTAGAGCCCTTAGTCTCCCACAAGTTCACCTGGCAGAGTGTTGACTCCAGGGGTTATAGATGTCTACCAATCAGACAAGTTGGCGAGTGGCACCCTTGGAGCACGTGGTGCATCCTGAAGGGCACGTCGCGCGAAAGAAACACAAGTTGGCGAGTGGCACCCTTGGAGCACGTGGTGCATCCTGAAGGGCACGTCGCGCGAAAGAAACACAAGTTGGTGAGTGGCACCCTTGGAGCATGTGGTGCATCCTGAAGGGCACATCGCACAAAAGAAGCATAAGTTGGCGAGTGGCACCCTTGGATCACGTGGTGCATCCTGAAGGGCACATCGCATTGATGTTGATGAAGGAACAAACCTAGATTTCCCTAAGACATACAACACATTAAGAAATTCTTAAAAGACGTCCCTAAATAATTGTCGCCCAGTTCATAATCTAAATCTAAGTCTAAAACTTCTCTAGGGTAAAATTTTGTTTAACCTTAGGAAAAGACCCTATAAAAATAAAAAAATAAAAATTTAAACTAMAAACCACTTAAGTTATAGTTTTAGTCTTCATAATTTTTGGGGTAAAATGAAGAGAGTATTAATTTAATTAAAATCCATGGTTTTAAAGGGTAAAGAAGAAATAATTATTTAACTTGTGAAAATGTAAAAAGATTTCAAATTAATAATAAAGGAAAAGAGTAAATAGCGCAACTACCATTTTGGCCCTAATACAAAGGGGAAAGAAGGGAATAATAAGAATTAGGAAATTAAGTAATGGAGGAAACATAATAAAGGAAAGATGGGAACTTATGGTAAAAAGCGAGGTCAACATAGTAAGGGATCTGCAATTAAGAGCCTTCTAAAAATGAACTAAATTAGCAACTTCATTTTAGGGAAAGTATTTAAATCTGAAGGGGAATCTAGGAACACTAGGAGTAAATTTAGGAGCAACTCTAGGTGGGTGAGGGAATTGAGGCAATTAATAAATTTAAAGAAAATAATTATTGGAGGAAAGAGGGGGATGGACGACACTTGTGCGAAGGAGAATATTTAGAATATTTTATTAAAACTAAATTTAAATGTGATTTAGGGAAAGTTGAAGGTTCTAAAATTCTATAAAAGAAAGGGAAGATGAGGAAGAAAGGGGGGAATCGACTGTTAGCGTAACGTTACACTGTCGGATTTGTGACTTGACTGATTACTTGTGGAGAGTTGGGATTTTCCAGCTCGGATAGGAGTGGTAGCTCGGCCTTGCGAGGCGAGCTGGGAAGCTAGACTTACCATTTGGAAAGTGTGTGGCCCCTTTGCGGCTCGGGGGGATAAGGGGGAAGCAGAGTACCCCTAGCGATTGGCTGGGAGGTACTGGTGTAGTCTAGACGGTCGACGAGCAAGAGCGGGACGGAGCGCGCAGACGACACTCGGGGAGGGCGTTGAGGCAACTGTATGATTTTTAAATTGGTAGAATCGAATGCACTATGACTCATGCTGGGATCGGATTATCAGTTGTAAATGGACTCAACGGATGTTTTTAGTTATTTACTCAGTGATTATAATCATATCTTTTGTGTTATACTTAAATTTATCATGTGATATGTAGTATGGTTGCATTCTTGTATGGATATATCTTCCATAGGGTTCCGGGTGTGAATTACAACTTAAGTTATCGAAGAACCTCATGCTAATCTGTTTTACCATAATGATGGTGTAAATCAGCTGCCTTTTTGCATCACCTTTTCCTTTTTCCTCCTTAACCAAGCTATCAATCAGTTGATGGTCATCTTTAGCCATCGTTTCTGCATTTTTTCCAACATCCTTTCCCTGCAAGCTTCATCGTTGAGCCTTTCCTTACTGATAATAAACACCCAGAATTTTTGGCTTCAATTTTTACTTTGTACCACCTTATCGGCATTCTAAGATTTTCTCCTTTTGCTTAAATGTTGTACAAGGGAACAAGTCATGCCTTTCCCGTGTAAAATTACCATTGATTACTACTTCAACCTTGAAAATCGAGCCTGTTGGGTTTCAATCTTCCCTTGTTAAGGAAAGTAGATGCCAATGATCCCATTAAAAAGACTGAAAATCTGTGTCGGGGCATTTTAGAGCTAGCCTGTACAAAAATAGAGTTGATCATGGAAATTGGAATCGTACGAGGTGTGGAAGGAATGCATACTCGGCAATGCATGAATTCTGCCACTTAGGACTGGTGTTGATACTATGACCTTGTCCTGGAATATGATTTTCCCCAAATAAATTAACTCAATGATCCCTTTTTTTTACTGTGCCTGCTTATTTTACTTTATCGATAATTTTAGGAATTTTGCCCTTTCTGCTCAGCAGATACTAAAATTTTGACCACCTTTTTCCTCTATTAAATTAGATGACAACGATTTTCGTCGCCAGGAATTCCTAGATGACTGTGTTTTTTTTATCTTCTTCAAGGAACCTTTAGTTGCCCGCGAGTGAATGAGAGGCCCGACTTCCTGATCAACAATTATTTTTGTCCTTCTAATTTCTCTGCATAGGGTTTGGGTTCCGTTGTGAGGTAATGGTAATTCTTGATGCATGCCCCAAGTGATTCCCTGATCTTGTTATGCACAACGACCCTCTCCTCATAGCATATGGTAATTTTCTATGTGTGATTGTCTACCTTTAAACCACGACTGGGAAACTTGAATTGTTGCCCGCGTTTACACCTCACCCCACCACCTTTTCAGGCCAACAATAGTACTGTCGCGCAGGAGCACTCCCCACTGAATTCTTGGGAACAACCTTGCCCCACCCACAGGGATGAGCATGATTGCCTCCCTTTGTTTCGCCTACCAGCAAACCTTCCTGGGCGTCTCTGCACAGTGCCCCTGCCTTATATTTTCAGCAGCAAGCTGAGCATCCTCGGACGAGCCTCAATGGCGTTTTCTACTTTTGACAGTTTCAGTTAAAAAAAAAAAAAAAAAAAAATCCTTCTAGCACGTAGTACAGTGGTTGATTTTTCCTAGCTGACAACCCTTGCGTTGATGAATCTGGCAGAGTGTTATTTCCCTTTTTAAATCACCGATGGATTCTTACCTGGCTTGGGAAGTTTCCTATTTCCAAAAAGAAAACAACTTCAGTTGCCTTAACTTTTAAATGCCATGTCCCTACCTTGCTCTGTTACTGGTTACTGGATTTCAAAATGCTTGATCTTCGCCTTTTATTTAGTCAATGGCAGCTGGTAAAGAGATAAGGTTGAAAAATCAAGCGATAATTAAGTTGGTAGTTTTATATATATATATATATATATATATATATATATTTCTTTCTAAATGTTTAACGCGGATTGATAGCGCGAGAAAAAGGATGGTTAGAATGATAGCGCTGGATTTTATTTATATTTTTGTATTGAAGACGGTTGGTTAGCGCTGGAAAGGATCTTTTTAGAATGTTGAGTAAACATGGTAGCTTGTATTTTTCTGCTAATAAATAAATTTTTCATTGAGATTATTTGATTAGTGTGGAATGATTTATAAATATGAAGGTAACATAAACTATATAAACTTGGAGGTGATGATTAGTATTAAATTAATGAGCGGTTGATAATAGTATAAATGCTTTTAATGTTAATTGGTTAAATTTCTATTGGTCATATGATTAGGTTATGATTTAACCAATTGCCATGAGTAGTTGTAGTTATGTCAATTTGGGAGTTGACCTTGATAACCAGACTTGAATTTAGAGTCGTCATTATCTTGTAATGTGATTATTATTATTGCAAGGTTATTTGATTAAAAATATATAATGGTGTTGTCATTGTGGTAAAGATATGGTAGTTTTATTGTGATGGATAATGCATAAGACGTAATGGGATTGTAATTCATTGGCAAGGTTATGGTAATATAAATGTAATGTTTATTTATTTTATGGTAACGTTATTGTAACTTCATTGCATTGGTAGCATACAAGGAGTAATGTGATTGGTGATTGATGTTTTAGTTGCAAGGTTATTATAACATAAGATGTGAGGTTGTTAAGATAATGTTATTGTAATTTTAAGGTATATGTAACATATAGGATGTATTGAGATTGTTAATTAATTTCAGGGTTAGTACTATAATTGGAATTGTCCAAATTCACAGTTGTATGATATCATACTCTTTGATTGATAAAGCTAGTCGCTCTGTATATAAGTTTGTGTGTGTGATTACTTTTGTGTAAAGAATCCAGTGTCGTATCAAGAGTCTCAGGCCCTTTAAAGGCAGGGTTTCCACTCTTGCGACACACCTCTAAGGTCGTATCAGTAGTCTCGGGCTCTTTAAAGGCAGATTTCCCACCACTGCAACCTCCTAACAAAGATTACTAGTTTTTGCTTGAGCAGTCGGCCAGGAGCCTATCTGACATTCTCTCTCTCTGGAGCATAGAACTAAGATTAAACGCCCTTCTTTCCTGTGTAGAAATAGTAAAATATACTACTATGGATTCTTCCATCTGTGTTCGTAATGTACATAACACAGTATGTCATTTAATGCTTGCAGTTACTTGTTGTGCACTTTATGTCTATGGTCGTTTAATGCCTGCAGTTACTTGTTGTGCGCCTTATGTCTTCTTGTTGTGATCATCATGGTTGCGTCTTGTTAGTCGTCGGATGGCGATGTAGAGTCAAGTGTGTCTGTTCCATTTTACACGCATGCACACACCTTAAACAAAAAAAAAATTGCACCTGTTAAAGAGTTGTTGTTGTAACGAGGAGGATGTCACAAAGATTTGTAGGAGAAACAAGTGAATTACTCCTCTTCTAGTTGACAATACTTTTTCAATAAAGTTAGACAATAATATTATATTTTATGATCGAACTAAGCACATCAACACAAAGTATCACTTGATCCGATATCATGTAGATGTAAAGAATATTCACTTGAGACATTGCTCCACCAATGATTATATTGCATACATCTTCACCAAAGTGCTCAGAAGAGATTTTTTTGAAAATTTTAAAACAATGCTTGGACTCACAAATACCCCTTTGGATTAAGGGAGAGATGTTGGACATGTAATACTTGTGATTTAATTACTTATGTAAATATCATTGTAAATATCACTAATAGGATAAATATGAAGAGTCGTAGGAAAAAGGAAGAGTCACACAGAAGGTGAAAACCAACCATCATTCAAATTTGTATTTATGAACATTTCACGTTAGTGAAAATAATCAAGTGTGGATTTATATTTTCTTCCATAACTAGTATGTCAAAGAAAATGTCAATACATTTTTCTTAAAATGGTTTTATACTATATATTTTTAATGAGAGAAGAAAAACACAACATATGTAAAACTTAAAGAACGTAGGTGGAGCTTTGATGGCCATCTTATGCAACTGAGGCTAAACACAGAGTTCATTTGATTTGAATTGAATCATGATTAAATATCTTATTATAACTTTGTAGTAAGTATTTAATTGTTTTGACAAAGTTGAGTGAATTGTCCAAACATTTCTTTGACTTGGAAGATGAAAAAAAATCATTGTGATGGTTTTCCTTTTGATGCAAGTGGACACTTGTCTCAGTAGTAGTATCAGAGCAATATTCTCTTTATTTTTTCTTAGTCCATGTATCCGATGAGGTCAAGGTATAAAGAGTTGGGTCTTGAACTAATTTTTCTTGGGGAATACCACTCTCACCGGCCTAAGCGGGCTCCCATTCCAGATGAAAAGAGAGATGATGGAGCATGAGATCCTATCAATTTGTTTCTCGAGGAAGCTATCTTGTGATAGATGAATGAGAAAAATTTAACCTAGATCCTTCAACTATTGCCAATTATGGCCAAGACACCTTCAACAAGCGACCATTTCTGAGGTGTGACACCCTTCAAGGTACAATTTAACTTTAACATTCCTTTATTTGAAAGAAATATAGATTTATATGCTTTGGATAAATGGTTAAATCTATTAGAGGGTTATTACATTGTTCAATTTTTTTTGAACATTGAAAATATCACTTTTTCACTCCTTAAGGTCCTTCTCTATGTCAAATATGAGTGGAGACATTATTGGGAGAGACGTGACAGAAATGAGTCTACAACATATAGGAAAAAATCCACTTGGGTGGATTTTGTTGATGCCCTCAAGGAGGAATTCTACCCTATGTGAAACAAATCAGTGTTTCTCTTCACAAGCTCTGATACCATGTGAATTTTTCACAAAGAACCTACATAGTAGAAAATGAACACACAAAGATTGATAGAGAGAATATAAGAGAGTAGAATGAAATAATTGTATTAATTGTATTCCACACTCAAAGAGTTAATAATTAAAATAGATATAGGATACATGAGTAACAAATGTGCAATTGTAGTTATCTAGAGAGATCTATACACTCACTAATATAAACTGAAGTAATATGCCACCTATTCCTAGTTAACTGATCCATGCAATCATCAGTTAACTCAGTCACATGTGTGGAAGTGAGAGAAACACATGCAATTGTTGGTGATTAAATCAAGGTTGCCATACATGAGTAGCTTCCACTAGTCTAACTGAGTGTAAATGAGTATGTACTGAAGAGGAAAACCCTATTTTGTAGGGGAATATTCTCTAGAGATAAAATTCTCATCTAAGGAAGCATTCTCAACATTGGACTATCAACCTAAGGAAAATAATTACCTAGGTGAGTGTGTAATATCTGCAACACCCCCCTTGAACACTACTAGGGTGTAAATGATTAAAGGGTACCAAAAACCAAGGCCATGTTAGATACCCATTATAAAATTCATCTAAGAATAAAACATCTAAAAAGAGAGGAAAGAGGGGAAACATCTTGGGAAAATCCCCCCCTCAAAGTAAAATGTATCAAAAAATGAAGAAGGAAAGACAATTGTTAAGAAATCGTGTCCTTCACTCTAGGATGATTGCACATGAAGGAACTTCTTCTCAGTAAATGTGTTGGTGAATATGTAGATGTTTGTACAGATCTAATGAAATAGATGCACCGGTGAGATGGTGCATGCAAAAGTGTCTGCATGTGGCTCTTGAGATGCATGCATGGTACATGCAAAAGTGCCTCCATATGTATTTCGAGATGCATGCATGGCACATGAAAAAGTGTCTACATGCAGCTCCTGAGATGCATTCATGGCACATGCAAATGTGTTTGCATGTGGATCCTGAGATGCATGCATGGCGCATGCAAAAGTGTCTACATGCGGATCCTAATAGGCATGCATGGTGCATGGATTTTTTTTGTATGAATCTCCTGAGATGCTTACATGAGGCATGCATAAGTGTCTGCATGTGACTCATGTGTAGAAGGATCTTCATACTGAGAGGTTTTATCTTCCGGTGGATTTTCTGTTGGATCTAACTTGTCAATCTTCTACATTAAATCTTCACAATCTTCCTTATTCCCAAATAGAAACTCCAATATAGTCCATAGTTCGTCCAGAGTTGAGAGTGATTCCTTCTTTACATTATATTGTAGTTCAGGAGAAAAAGGTAAGTCTGAGATCCATGTCTTGTGTGTTTAGAAAATCATTTTTCTCATTGGCAGAATCAAGCTCTATTTCTATTGTCATGGATATCCGGTATAAGCCTCTACATATGAGCTGATGAACAGTTTTTAGCTTCCACTCTAAGTAGTTATGAGGTGTGAGAAGTATTTCTGACGAGTAATCCATATTTTCTAGCTGCATCTTCCTCATGTACCTACAAATAGAAATTTTTATGTCTTTTGTCCTAGAAATCAAGGCTCTAATACCATGTGAAATGAATTGTTTCTCTTCACAATCTCTGATACCATGTGAAGTTTTCACAATGAACTTAGCTAGTAGAAAATGAACACACAAATCTTTCCAGAGAGAAGAGAAGAGAGTAGAATGAAAGAATTGTATTAATTGTATTCCATAATCAAAGAGTCGATAATTTACAATAGATATAGACTACATGAGTAACTAATGCACATTGCACCATTGTAGTGATCTAAACAGATATAGACACTCACTAACAAAAAATGAAGTAATCTTCCACCTAGTCCTAGATAACTCATCCACGTAATCATCAATTAACTGAGTCACATGTGTGGAAGTGAGAGAAATACATGCAATTTTTTGTGATCAAAACTGAGGTTTCCATGCATGAGCACATGGGCTTCACTGAGTGAACATGTGACATATCATGTTCGTTAGTGGGATATTAAACAATACGGTCCCTAATTTCACTAGATATTATAAAATACCCCCCAAAATCCGTTTATTGAACCCCCCTCCCAATATATCGTTCTAATTATAAAAAGCCCTATTTTTACCAAATATTCTAGGTATTGATTTGTTTCATGACATTTTATATACCCTTTTTATTTCTACTCCTAACATAGAGACATGACACGACTCTTGTAACCTTGCAAATCACAAAAATAACCAAAAACTAAGAAAATGTGGACTAACATACCAACATAGTTAAAATTCCATTGTAGTAAAATAGACTCGTTTTCAAGGGCTTGGTGTTATGTTAGTTTTACCCCTCTCTTCAATCAAATACATGCTCATGCATTCCTCAATGAAGGGAGGTTTATGTATATGGATATCTATTTGTACAACTAGAAGGTGGGCCACCTTGATATGTAACTTTGTCCCTTTGATCTTTGATCTCGTGGACATCTTAATAAACAAGAAATACCTATATATCAAACTTGTCTTTTTGTTAATATTCAAGCAAATGCTCTGCCCAATAACCCATTCCTATTTTCTCATCTTTCACCATCAAATCTATGAACTTTGCAACATACTAAAATTATTTTAGGACACCTGAATAAACAACCTCCAACATGTTTTCTTATAAACCAATGCTACAAAATTAACTCACATTATAAATGATTCCAAATTCTAAACTGCTTGCAATTAAATTGCTATTACTACACAAAATGCAATAGTGACATGATGTTTTTATAGTGTCTTTTTAACTATAAAAAAAAACAAGAGAGAATACTACTGCAATTGTTTTGCAAATATAAGTTCAAACAAAATATACAAATTTTCCCCTTTTAAGTTTAAGCCAAAAGAAATTATAATCTAAATTTCCTACTCTTAAACCTTAATACTAGAGTTTAGTGTTACATTTTAATCATAATCTCTTCATAAAACAATATTCTATAGTAACACTGTTGTGCATTCTAAAAATGGAATAGTTGTAGAATCATTATTGTGCATCTAAAAATGCAATAATTATTTTAATAAAAATGGATTGTATGTCAGCCCAACTTAAACTCCAACTACCAAATAAATGCTTCCAATGATAATAAATTTACTTCAAATAAATATCTTAACACCAACTCAAAATTAATTGTCTAACATGTAACTATGTTCTCTATATATGATTTTTATAATAGTAAATACCTAATACTTTTTATGCACACTAAAAGCACAAACATCATGAAACCCATACATTTTCTAAAAAAAAATGGCTTGAAATCTTTTTACTATATACCCATATAAGTTGAAATTCATTTGGTGCACCATAACCATGTCAATCCTACTCTAATTACTATTTTGGACTTCGAGATTAATCGAATAACATATATCAAAAATCGTATATTCAAACATGTAAAATATTAATATTGGAGAGGTATGTCAAAACATTTTTGGTAGAAATGGATCCATATTGTCTTATCCAAAAGTCACATCCCATGGTTAACTATACACTCTTTCTATGGATAAATACACACAAAACTTCACAATGCTACTTTTTATAGGCATGGGGTTTGAATTTAGGTAAATGCTTTAAACCTGAATTCTTAGAACTTTTGAAAATGTTGGGTACATGATTATGTACTATAATAAATTAAATTGTTTTTCTATTTGAAAGTGTTTTATCCTTCGTGAGTTTGTTAGATTTCTAACTAAATTCATCATTTTAACTATTGCAAAAGCCACATGCATGTAATAATCTCGTAATTAAAACTACAAATGCACTGATGTAATGAGATATTTGGATGTTGTAATGAGATATTTGTTGTACATGATAAGTCAACTGAGAGGGGGGGTGAATCAGTTGTATAAAATTTCTTTCATTTTATAAGAAGATTACTTATTAATAAATAAATCATGCCTTTAACATTTAACTTACAGTAATACATTTAACCAATAAATATACAATCACATAAATGAAACAGTGACATAGTGATTTTTCATGAGGAAACCCAAAAGGGAAAAACCTCTTCTTCTTATGAATGAAAGGCAAGCTCCAACTCTTCTTTACATTCTTATTTTATCTGAGCTACAACCCAGATGACACTGCTACCTCTGTTTCTTCAGCACCTACTGAATGGAAGCTACAACTCCCAGATGCACAAGCACCAACTTGTACAGGAAACTTTTACAGTCTCCCCTTGCTTCTCCCTACCACCCTGAAATCATTCTCTGTCACAAAGAACTTGTAAACCAACTCTTTATCTTCTCTGTCAAGCAATAAGCATTCAAATCCTCTCTGCACAATTCATTCTTGACCAAACCACTTAGATTTTCAATCTATGTATGTTTCTTCCCTTCTCTGTCTTTTCTCTTCCTCAAATTTTACAGAGCCATATATTTCCCATAATCCTCTCTGGTTTTTTTACTTTTCTTGCAACAATCTCTTTATATATCTTCCTGTATCATCAGTGCATACAATCAAACCCTTAGGCTTCAAAGATTTAGTTACAATAACGTAATAACTTCCTTACAGTGATTATTATTGGCCAAGGCATCAAGACGAACAATATCCACATGATCAGTTTAAACATTTAACCAGCACCGTTCGATGAACATACATAGGTTTTAATTCTTCAGCATGGAATAACCCTTGAGCACTTTGGTAATCCACTTGTGCTAACCCATATGTCCATTGGCCATGACCACAGGTTAATCAAAATGCATTTTGCATTTCACATTTTGGCAATTCGACAATCTTGTGTTGAAGAGTCTTGACACTTCAAGTTACGAAACCCCGAAATAGGGCTTAGCTTCCTGCTATCTCCTCCCTCTCACATGACCATCGGCAGTAACCACCGCCTACACCAAAAATATATTTCGACATTTCGCATTTCGACACTTTTGTGATGAAGTGTTTTGATACTCCAAGTCTCGATCCCTGGTATTTTGGCGTTTTTCATTTCGTCGTTTCGGCATTTCGCATTTCGGCATTTTGGCATTTCTTGTGATGAATTGTTTCAACATTCCAAGTCACGAACCCCGAAATCTTCACTAATTTTTTTTTTTGGCGTCTTCATATTTCAGCGTTTCGTCATATCGGCATTTCGCATTTCGCGATTTCAACATTTCAGTATTCCTGTGGTGAAGTTTCTTGACACTCCATGTCGCGATCCCCGAAACTCCGAAATGGAGCTTGGTTGCACTAGCTCCTTCCTCAAGCCTTTGTCAATGTAACTATAGGTTATGACCAGGCGCATATTCGTAAAGTTCTTTCACGATTTCCCATTTCGGTATTTCGCATTTCGAAACTTTGGGACTCCTGTGATGAAGAGTCCTTCAACTCTCGGTATCCGAAACTCTGAAATGGAGTCGGATCAACGGTCCACGATCTCCCTCTGATAAATGACTCAAATTAAGTCATGGTTTCAGTATTTCGACATTCGGGACTTCGTGATGTTGAAGTTTTTTCTTACCATGCAAAAATCCCGAAATAGAAATTCTCAAAATCCCGAAATAGAAACTCCCAAAATCCCGAAATAGAAACTCCCGGGTTCTTCATAGTTTCGCATTTCGGTATGTCGAGAGGTATGCTTATCTCTGAATTTGGAACCACCGTTCCTATGCAAACTGATCCACGCTTGTCCCTTTAGCATTTTTAGAGTTTGACATTAATGACAAAAACAAGTTATGTGCAAACTGCAATTCCTGCCAACAAACTCCCCCTTTGGCATTGATGGAAAACTTTAAATCTCTTCTCCCCCTTTTGACATCTATGACAAAGAAAACATGCTCCTCAGATATTCAACTAATACAAATTCCCTCTAAACGGATGAACTATCTTATTTGAGTCCTGCAGAGTATTTGTATCTAAGCCAGAGTCTTCTCCTTCTGATTCTTGGACCTGTTCATCTATATCTTCAACTTTGTCCTATGTAGAAGATTCAATATTGCTCACCTCTCTTACTGGGACTCCTTCATCAACCTTTTCTTATCATAACTGGATGACTCCCCCTGAGCAAAGAAAAACACTTCCAAAGATGTATCATTTCAGTAGCAATGCCCCCTATCAATAATAGTCAATAAAACTGTGCAGTCTGATTTTATAATGAATCCCTTGCAATCTTTGAGAATGAAATGAAATTACAGAGGGTAAACCCCCAACTAATACCCGAGACTATCAAATTGCATTTTAGGTAAAGGTTTAGTAAATACATCTGCAATCTGATCCTTTGTGCCAACATAATCCACTTTAATAACTTTAGACATAACCTGTTGTCTTAGAAAATGAAATTTAATGGGAATGTGCTTTGTTTTTGAATGCATAACAGGATTTTTAGAAATACTAATTGCACTGGTATTATCACAGAAGATAGGTATAGGGACATCATAATGAATATGTAAATCTTCCAGCATCTGTTTCGTCCATAGAATCTGAGTGCAACAAGTTGCGGCTGTTATGTATTCTACTTCAACAATAGACAGAGACACTGCTGATTGTTTTTTACTTGACCAACTTACAAGACACCCTCCAAGAAAAAATGTTGCTCCACTAGTACTCTTCCTGTCATCCACACAACCTGCCCAATCAGCATCAGTGAAAGCATATAAATCAAGCTGATTACCTGTAGGATACCACAAACCATACTCTGTTGTCCCCTTTAGATATCTGAAAATTATTTTGACTGCAAGTAGATGAGAAGTTTTTGGTGAAGCCTGAAACCGGCCAACTTGACAAACTGAATGCATAATATCAGCTCTTGTAGCTGTATCATAAAGAAGACTACCAATCATAGATCTGTATTTTGTCGGATCAACATCTTTAGTATCATCAAACTTACTTAATTTACAGCCAGTAACCACGGGAGTGCCAACTGGTTTAGACTCTTCCATCTGAAATTTCTTAAGAATTTCATTGATATACTTGGTTTGAGAAATGGAAATACCTTTATTAGAATGAGTAATTTGCAAGCCTAAGAAAAACTTCATTTCTCCTAGCATGGACATCTCAATCTCTTTTTGCATACTTTTAGCAAACTGTTTACTGAGCCTATTATCATCACTACCAAAAATTATATCATCTACATATATCTCAACAATGATCATGCTATCATTTTCTTCTTTAATATATAGATTACTATCAGTGTTATCTTTCTTGAATCCTTGTTGCCTCAAGTAATTGTCAAGTCTAGAATACAAAGCCCTTGGTGCTTACTTCAACCCATACAATGCCTTTTTCAACCTGTAAACATATTGTTCTGCTTCTTGTACCTGAAAAACCATCTGGTTGTTCCATAAATACTTCTTCCTCTAAATCATCATTCAAAAATGCAGACTTTACATCCATTTGGTAAACTTTAATGTGTTTAGAACTGGCATAGGCTAGAATTAGTCTAATGGATTCCATTCTTGCAATAGGAGAAAAAGTTTCTCCATAATCTATTCCTTCTACCTGTGCATACCCTTTACAAACCAATCTAGACTTGTTTCTAGTTATTTTACCTGATTCATCCATCTTATTTCTTAAAATCCATTTAGCCCCTATGACATTCTTATTCAAAGGTCTAGGAACCAATTCCCATGTCTTATTCTCTTCTATTTGACTAAGTTCTTGATTCATTGCTTTCATCCAATATTCATCTTTAATTGCTTCTTCAATATTTTTGGGTTCAATCAGAGAAAGTAAAGATACATGTTCATGATTTGAGGTGGATTCTTGCCTTCTGCTTCTTGTTCCAACACCTGCATTTATGTCACCAATTATTTGTTCTTCGGGGTTATTTTTTTGTATTCTCTTGCTTGGAGTCTTTGATGGAGTCATGCTTTTGGATGAAGTTGTGCCTTATGTCAAAGTAGGAATTAATTGTTCACTGTCAGGAGCCTTAGTTTCTTCTGTTTCACTTACCTCATCATTCATTTTATGTGTGTTATCTATCTCATATATTTGATGATTCTTTTGTTTAGATTTAGACTTCAAAAATGAGGACTCATCAAATTTCACATCTATGGCTTCAACTATTTTTTTCAATCTGAAGTTGTAACATTTATAAGATTTCCTTGAACAGGAATATCCAACCAATATGCCTTCATCAGTTCTTGAGTCTAATTTTCCCAGATTTTTATCAATTCTTTTAATGTAACACTTACTCCCAAAGATTCTAAAATGTTTTATGTTTGTTGGTCATCCTTTCCATAATTTATAGGGTGTCTTATCAGTATTGTTTCTTAGTAAAATTCTATTCAAGATGTGTACAACAGTGTGAATAGCTTGAGGCCAAATAATGTCATTCAATCTGGACTCATTTAACATTGTTCTTGCCATTTCCATAACAGTTCTGTTTTTTCTTTCAACAACACAATTTTGCTGAGGTGTTTCGATAACAGAGAAATGTCTTTTAATTCCATTTTCATCACAGTAATTGTTAAATTCTTTTGACACAAACTATCCTCCATTGTCTGACCTTAAACACTTAATCTTCAAATCAATTTCATTTTCAGTCAATTCTTTGAAAACTTGAAAGCAACTAAAAGTTTCAGACTTCTTTTTCAATAAAAACAACCAAGTCATTCAAGTAAATCATCCACAAATAACAAAAAGTATCTTTCTCCTTTTAACCCTGTTGTTCTCATAGGTCCACAGACATCGGCATGAACTATTTCCAATGGTTTAGTTGTTGAATGTTCTTTGGTTTTGAATTTAACTTTAGTTTGAAACTCACCACCGCCAGATTTCAAGGATCCACAAGAGGTGATTAGTCCCTCGTCACGATACACCGGGGACCGCTGACTATTTGCAATTTCATGCAACAATCTCCCCCTCAGCGCGAGAAAAGTTTGTATCGAACTCATGACCTCTAGCTCTGATACCATGTTGACATTACTTACAGACAGAACTTGAAAGATCCTTTATGACAGGTAAATATCTTATTGCTTCCTTTTTATTCAACTGAATCAAATTTTCAAAGGTAATGTGTCCAAGTCTTTTGTGCCACAACCAACTTTCATCTTCATGTCCAAGATAGCAATTTTCGTCCTTCTCATCTAAAATGTATATGTTATTTGATGTCCTTGTGGCTGTTCCAACTAGTTTATTTGATTTTATATTTCTGATTTGACGTCCTTTTGAATCAAAAATCATAAAGAGACCTTTATCACAGGTTTGACTTACACTCAATAAGTTATGTTTCATTTCCTCAACCAATAAGACATTTTCAGCCATGATTTTCTTGTTGTTTAGACAAACAGTTCCTCTTCCAACTATCCTAGTTGATTGATCATTTCCAAAGGTCATTGTACCTTCTTTTCCTTCATCTAGTTCAACAAAGAGTTTTTTTCTACCTGTCATATGCTTTGAACATTCACTATCCACAACCCATTTTACTTTATGTTCTGCTTGTAGAGCTATAGTGCATTTTTCAGTGTTCAGATTTTCACTTTTCTTTTTCCAATATTTGGTTTTCAGATCTGTGTAAGTGGGTTCATTAAATTTCTGAAAACTCATA
>ML779350.1:213906-226915 GCA_009831015.1 Picea engelmannii
TATATATATATATATATATATATATATATATATATAGTCAATAAACAATAATTCTGTACAATTCAAATTTTCAATAGAAATCACTTTGTACATTTCAGATTTTTAGTAGCAATCACTCTATACAATTTAGATTTTCAAAGTACTTGGAATATTATTTATAAAGAGTACTTATAAAGAGCACAAATGATGAATTTATATTACCCATCAATTGTTAAAGTGAATAATGCGAGGTCTAAACAACAGAAGGAATATATATATATATATATATAATTTCAATTATGGTGAAAAGGTGTAATATTTTCAGATCACATCATAAATCATAACCAGGGAAAGAAACTAAAAATAAGAAAAATTAGAGAGACAAGGTAAAACAAAATGCTATTTGTAAAACAACATAAAACTCTTTCCTTTATGCACCTCCCATCAACGAAGGTATAATTGTACGCCAAAACAATTCTGGAAAATGAAGCTAGACCGGACACTTTAGATATCCAGTTCTAGATGGGAAATTTTCCAAGGAAAGGGCGAATTCACAAATAAGTGAGAAGTGACTGGGAAACTTATGCCCTAACCACTCTTGTGATGTTCTCGAATCTTTCCCATAAGCATCTCAAAGGAACTCAAGATATAGGATCATCTTTTGTGCTGATATTTAGAATAATCAACCGTACTCATTATATCAATATGTTTATTCAAAAGGTGATCTTACAAGTCATTTCCATATTAGTGGAAATCCACCAAATGAAATCAAGATCCAAAACTAGCAAAGAAGTATCCTTTAGATGGCTAATACAAGCCAAAATCACATTATCAATTGTGAATGAAAATTTGTAATGAATTATAAACTGAATTTCCACATTTTGTATGCTACATAATATTTAAAATGGCCAATACAAGCCAAAATCCCATTATCAATGGTGAGAAAATTTGTAATGAATTATAAATTGAATTTCCACAGCTTGTATGCTACATAATATTTAAATCTAAATCCACTCTGGTAGTTGAATGACTTTGATTCCAAGATCTTAATTGTTAAAGAATATAGGTTCTTTGTCAATGTAGTTCCAAGATTTCCCCAAAGTCAATTGCATGGTCATAGCTATAAGTGCTAGAGTATGAAGACAATCATTGTTATAGCAAGATTTTCCTCACCATTGCTATCTTGCACAGAGGGCCTTTTATCATTTCCCTATGCAGACTTATCAACCCCTTTTTGATAAATCCAGAGGCAAAAACATATATTTTTCCACATATACACTCCCTAACCGCTTTGCAAGATCCGCGTATATGCTTGATGCTCCACTACAGCTCGTGTATATTGGGATTTGTGCCAAAAAATACAAAATGAGGTTGGGTTTACATGTCATGACAGAAGATCTCTAATCTTTGGCCTTCCATATACTGGAAACGTTCTGAATCGGCCCTTTAGTTGCATTCTCAAGGCTATAAGAGCACAATTTCGAGCTATGGAAAAAGAGAGAGAAAACATTCAACTTTGAGAGCAAAGTTACTCTGGAGAAATTACTTCATATTGAGTCTACATCCCTTTGTCCTCAAGTTTGAACACATTGTTCATCCCCCAAGATCTTCCCTTATTGTCAAGAGAATCTCTTTATCTCTTTTCTATGAACTTGTCGTTGGTGGAGGATTGAAGTGGTGGAGACCCAGTTGGAAGGAACTTGGTTTCTTGGTTTTGAACCGTGCTGACACGGATGTTTGTAATGTTGTTACTTTTGTTAATCAATTATTAATAGAAATACTCCTTTCCCGTCCAATCAATATCTTGTGAATATATGATTATTGTCCATGGGCATGTTTGTAATGTTTATTAATGGATTGTGCTATCTGATGTGCTAACTCATTTTATATATTGTCACTATATACTTGCATCGCTTGTTTGTTGATCACTTCTTGCAGTTATAAGGCTTTGGGTCAAAGTGCTCAATGGTGGAACGACATCAAATGATTGGATTGAGGTAGGGTTCTTCCTCATATTGCACATTAGTTTATACATCACATGTTGGAATTGAGTTGATTTCTGCAGTCATACCTGTCTGTTGTGGTTTACCCTTGGACATAGAGAGTTTTTCCCTTGTAATAGAATTGGTGACCATACTGGGGATAGATCTTCCTTCTAAGAGTTGAAGTATTTTTCCTTCTTGCGTTTCTCTTTTTCCTTTGTATTTCTTTTCGTATCATAGTTGGACAAAGTCTGTTTACTCTAGGTCTGAGTTTTCAGCCTTTTTACCTTGCCTAGCCTTGTTTTAAAAGATATTCGCCCTTTTTTCCCTGACAGCCGCATGTATACGCTTGTTGTCCCACTACAAGAGGCATATATACTACCTTTTCTCTTGAACAGGAGCATATACCACTTCCCCCTTGCTTGTTTGTTTGGTTTAGTGACTGTTGGGTAGGTTTTGAGGATCACTGAGCCTTCTTGGGTCTTTGCGGTACCTGTTGAGATTATCTAGGATGACAGGAAACCTTTTTGGACTTGAATTTTTGGGCGGAATCTTTCTCTTTGTTTTTTGTTTTTTATTTTTCCTTGGTAGTTGGGTTGTCTTCTTAGCTGCTTGGTATTCTACTCGAGTGATTTCTTTTATACATAGTAGAATTTATATATCAAGTCACTTATCAGTCCATGCATTTTCTTTTTAAATACATTGAAAATACAAAAAAAAATAGGCATTTTGCATTGGTTGGTATTTTTGACTTTGAGCCTTTATCATTAGCTTAGCGCATTTAGCAAAATATTGCATTTTACTTCTGATTTGCAGAGCTAAAATTGAATATTGCACTATTTTTATTTAGCATATCATTCACTGAAAAGTTAAAGTTAGGCTTTGCACTATATCTATTTTTATTTTTATGCAGAGTCATAACACCATGAGTTTCATTTCCATACATCTTTGAGTAATCACAGCCAGTAAAATTTACGCTTTAAACTAAAATTGATTGGTCACGATTTTATTTTTTAGGGTGCACAAAGTGGCCTAGGATTTAGTGCCTTGGAATAGGATTTTGTGAGTAAACTTTTCCAAGGCAATTAAATCAACTTATGTGTCTGAGACAGGGAGTTGAAAAATCCATTGTATAATTGGTAATATCAGGAGGCTCCGCTCACACCGGAGTTAATCATGAGGTCGCGCAAAGTTAGTTGAAGGGATAACCCTTGGATACTCACCTAGCGTCAAAGATATTTATGTGGCTTTATTCGTATTTGGGGATCTTGGTAGTACCCATACCTCTGTGAGAGACGGTACTTTCAAGGTTTTGGGCTTTTCTACCCTGCCCATACTGTGATCCGGACTTACGACTGCTCGATTGTGCACCAGTTATACAATGGATTATTAGTTGCTTGACTTAGGTTTCTCATAGGTTACTTGCAGGGGTTATTCTGCTTGTATCCTGAATCAGATAGGGGTCGGACAACACACAACCTTTATGGAGGATTACCTCTCTGGAGGGGTCTGAACGACTGGTTGTTAAGCCTACGAGGGCCCTTATAATTGATTATGTTACCTCCAAACTTTAGCAGGGAGTCTCAAGTCCCTCCTGGACGAGGCATACCTTCCTTAGCGAGGGAGGCCACTCAGCCACTTTAGCCCATTTGCATGCATTTTGGCCGTTTGAATTTTTGGTATGATCTTTGATTGTTAGTTGACCATAGGATTTCGTGTTGGGTCTTTTTTATCATGGATAATGGAGTTTCTTTTTCTCCCTCATTTACTTCTACACCCCCCATGACGTTCATGGGGGAAAATCCATATGTTTTTTATAATGGTATGCAAAACTATAACGCTCAGTTCACACCTTGGGTATCTAGCCATTTTTCTATTGATATGCCTTCACCCATGCATCCCTCTCCCTAGCCCACATATATGAATCCTAGCATTGGACCCGGGGGCACCATGGCTCAAATGACTACATCTTCATTTGATATGAGTCGTGTCCCCGTGGGAGGATGGCACCATCCTCCCTATGGATCCAATACTAGCTACTCTATTTTAGGAGACAATACTTAGATGGGTACTTATCCCACTTATTACCCCCCGCCCATGTATCTTTCGTCCACCATGTCAGTTCCTTCAAACACTTTTTCCATGACAGGTCCTCAAGTACCCCCAGGTCTTCCCTACAAGGAGAATCAATTTTATAATTCAGGCTACCATCTTTATGGAACCCCTTCACAAGGGGGAAACATATATACTCACTTGAATAATCCTTATCCAACGTCAATCTCTCCACAAACTCCAGTGACGATGCCCATCCAAACCTCATCAGACCATTTTGGCATGAACTAGCACCTAACTGGGCTTGGGCAAGGGGTACACCAAGATCCTGCCTGGCTTGCAAATTTTTAGAATCAGTCTTTCCCCGGACTGTGGACTCAAATGCCACCATCAATCGCTAGCCCAGTCACTGTCATTCATATTGGTGCTCCATCTCCAACCTCTACCAGCCATGTCGGAGATGAGTCAACTTCTTCTACCAACTACGTCGATGAATTGCCCCCAACCTCTACCAATTATGTCGAGGGCATCGTTCTTTTTTCCCCGAATCATAGCCATGTCGCGTCTCCCGCTTCTATTCATCATACGAGAGACGACTCTCTGTCCCCTGCTAGTTACATCGAGAAGCCTAGATGCCTCATACGTAAGCCTAAATTATTTTGAAGGACTTGCAAAGGAAGTCACCTTACTCATTTGTGTCCAATTACTGCCGAGATACCTGAAGCATGGGGTTCACCCAAGATCCCTTCAAATTCTGAAGGCATCTGTGGTTTCTCTTCACAACACTCCTCCCTTGATCGTCTTGGTGGTTCCACCGATGCAATATTCTCCCGAACTCACCCCCTTTGTTAAGGGTGAAGCGTCTCTTACCCCCACTACTACGCATCCTATTCAACCTATAATTAAAGAAGTGGCCACACCAGTGCAATATCTAGTCAACCCTACTCTCCCTGAAGAGAATGACACACATTTCATCCATGTCATCAACATTCCACACCCTCCCCCTTCTGAATGAGAGAGATTTATTCTTCCCCAGAATTCCCTCCCTCCAAGTCTTGACGAGGTTCAATTTGATTGGGACGACCTGATGGGACATCCCATCCCACCACCTATGTCTTTTCCATTAAGATAAATTATTCGAACATTCACGCAGACTGTATCCTCCGTTAGCACCTTATCCTCCTTGACTCGAAAAGCCTTGGGTTTTCCCAAGCTATTGTCAGTTATCCGTAGGATACTGACTTTTGGCAGAAGGCCAGGATGGGATTCTTGGCCTCCCCCCTTATATATTGATTAAACTCCAGAACACGAGTCTTGGTTAAGCTCTTTTCCGACTCGTTACTAAAAATTGAAAAGATCGCCGAGTGATTTGTCGCTTTCACACTCGTTAAAATTGGATTTGAAATATCATGAGTCTTAGTTAATCTCTTTTTTGACTCGCTATCAAAAATGGAAAATATCGCTAAGTGATTTGTCCCTTTCACACTCGTTAAAATTGTATTTGAAATATCATGAGTCTTAGTTAAGCTCTTTTCCGACTCGCTATCAAAAATGGAAAAGATCGCCGAGTGAACTTGTCTTCTTCACACTCGTAAATTGGATTTGAAAAGATGTCTATTTGGTACAAGTTTACCCCTTTTTCACACCAAGTAGACTAAAAGATTTAAAAAATGACATTTTTTAGCGTTAAATTGTGATTGCATCTCATGCCCTTGCTTGCAGTATTGAGCCTTTAGCTGGTTCGTGCTTTGCATTATAAACCATGGCCCAAGCAGTTTGCATCCTCAACCAAGCAAAGCCTTGTCTATATCCTTCACAATTTGACACCCTATACCCTAGAGGAAACATCACCCCGAGTGTCCATCTCTCGCATGCATTTCCTTGCATTGAGCATAGGTACGTTCCACTGCTGAAACTATTTTTGCTTACTTGTGACACTCGTTCCCTCCTCTGTATCATAGCATTCAATTGTTATGAAAAAACAAAAAAATACGGGTGGGAAGGGAGTACTATATTGTAATTGGCAGCAGTCGTGTCACCTTTGAACAGAGCACAAAGTTATTGAGTTCTTGATTCATCATAATTTTGGGTTTAGCATGGCCTTAGGAAGCTGATCTCGTTACAGAATTTTCTCTATCGACTGGTTAATCTTCCAACCTCTATAGAGAACATTATGGATGCCTCCTGCATCTAATTGTCAAATCATTAATTCTATGCTACCAGAGTCCACCGTATGTCTCATGCTTTTATTCAAAGTAATTTTATCAACTTCTGTCGGCCACTCCTCAGAAATATTGACTTCGCACGTTGGCCATACCCTCAGTTTGTCTCAAAATCACATGATACTTTGGTCTTATGATGCACCCTGGCCCTACTTTCATCATTGGTAGGTCACCTTGAACCCAACAATCGACATTTCATCATGGGTTGTTGACTGGGTGGTTTCCCTTGTGTTCAATGGCAAGCCATCTATTCACACTTTGGGATTTGTGTAGTTTCTTGGATTCCATTAGCCTTATTGGTGGTTTCCTCACCTTTGTCAGCAGTTTTCATCACTGGCTTCTATTCAGAGGGTCTTTTTCGTGTCCCACTTTCATTTGGCACACGCAAAATAAGCACAGGTTCATTGGTTCGTGAACATGTTCTTCATCCGATCTCCACCAAATCATGAAGCTCCTTCTTTTCTCCTTGTGCTGATTGATGAGAAATTCCTTAATGCTCTCCTTTCAACGGGTGTCTTTCAATCAACTTCAGCTCATGTATTCTGGATACGAGACTTAGATTTTTATGAGTACCTTGAGGCTTGCAGTCATTAGTGGTAGGCTCTCTCGCCATTAACAGATGGGAATACATCAATGTCTCCTGATCAATGGATCTCTCAAATGTTCAACACTAGCTCCTTTATTCACATTTGTAGAGATGTACTCAGTGCCTTAATACCTACTTTCATCATTAGTAGGCTTTCATGCATTTGTTAATGGTATACCTCAATGACCGGTACTCAAACGATGTCTCATCGTGTTCGACCTCAACTCATTTATTCACATGATGTAGACTTGCACCATTGACGGATTGTATTGACGACTTGAAGACATCACTTTGTAGACATATCTTTCTTGAGCTGTTGCTTTCATTTCATCGGACCAATACCTATTTAACTTCAGTGATCATGGGAGATTAGATTGTACTCCATGGTATACATATATCTTTAGATTGATTTTGAGATTGGTTTCACTGGGACTTGTTCATGACTATGATAGCTATTGGCATGTAACCACATTTATATTTTCCTATTTATGGCCATGAACACTTGTTGGTATATTTTCCACATGGATCTGCATTGTATTTTTGGCATCCATGTATGCAAAGTGAGTACATAATGTAATGAGAAATTGAGTTCATCGAGTTGGTTCTCTACCACTCCACTTCTAGGTTATTTATAACGTATTTAGGCCATCGCAGATACTCCTCTGATATCACACATTAGGGGGCATCTGTTATAGCAAGATTTGCCTCACCATTGCTATCTTGCACAAAGGGCCTTTTTCTATTTCCCTATGCAAACTTATCAACCCCTTTTTGATAAATCTAGAGCCAAAAACATATATTTTTCCACATATACGCTCCCTAACTGCTTTGCAATATGCATATACGCTTCATGCTCCACTACAACTCGCGTATATCAGGATTTGTGCTAGAAAATACAAAATGAGGTCGGGTTTACATGTCACGACAGAAGATCTCTGATCTTTGGCCTTCCATATACTGGAAATGTTCTGACTCAGCCCTTCAGTTTCATTCTGAAGGCTATAAGAGCACAATTTCTAGCTATAGAAAAAGAGAGAGAAAGCATTCAACTTTGAGAGCAAAGTTACTCTGGATAAATTACTTCATATTGAGTCTGCATCCCTTGGTCCCTCAAGTCTAAACACAGTGTTCAGCCCCCAAGCTCTTCCCTTATTGTCAAGAGAATATCTTTATCTCTTTTCTATGAGCTTGCCGATAGTGGATGATTGAAGTGGTGGAGACCCAGTTGGAAGGAACTTGGTTTCTTGGTTTTGAACCATGCCATCACAGAAATCTGTAATGTTGATACTTATGTTAATTAATTATTAATAGAAATGCTCTTTTCCTGTCCAATCAATATCTTGCGAATATATGATTATTGTCCATGGGCATGTTTATAATGTTTATTAATGGATTGTGCTATCTGATGTGCTAAATCATTTTATATATTGTCACTATATACTTGCATCACTTGTTTGTTAAGAACTTCTTGAAGGTATAAGGCTTTGGGTCAAAGTGCTCAATGGTGGAACGCCATCAAACGATTGGATCAAGGTAGGCTTCTTCCTCGTATTGCACATTAGTTTATATAGCACATGTTGGAATTGAGTTGATTTTTGCAATCATACCTGTCTGTTGTGGTTTACCCTTGGCCATAGAGAGTTTTTCCCTTGTAACAATCATATTCTTGAAAAGACCTACCAATTATTGTCCACATTGACAAAATGGCATTGAAGGCAATGGTTGTGTCCATATGTTCCAGTAGGATATGAAAAAGATGAATTTGGTCCAATTTGAAAGTAAAACTTTCATGTTGTCAACTTCATATCTAGGTACATAAAGAAGTGAACAAATTAAAAGTGACTGCCAGGAATCATGTTCTCCTCAATTAACACAAGAAACTTTGAATATTTCAATGCCCTTGCTTAAATTTAACCATCTAGATGTTTAGTTATACAACAACAGGATTTCCCAATGTGGAAATGTGGGCATTTATGTTTTAGACCAATTAGGATTTTCAAACTGGGATGTGTTCTAACTTCTATAGATCAACCACCATGTCAACAACCATATATCAAGGAGACAATAAATAAAGAGTAGGAACAAATATTATTTAATCCATTATCGGATGCATAAATTACTTTCCAAATTCTTATAGCCATAACAACTTCAAAACACCTACGATATATTTATTTTCCAGGAAGTAAGTTGGAGGCAGAGTCATGGGATAGGAGGAACTACTTTGCACTTATGATATTAGAGACTTGTAGTGGATAAATGATAACAAATATGGAAAGATTTATTGAGGAAGGGAAAGAAAAGACACCCTTGATTGTAGAGATAACTATCCTAGCTGAATTTCAGGAAGAAAAGAAAGACAAATAAAGGATATAAATAAAAGAGTTAGAGATCTTCCCAAGGAATATGATCCAATGGAATTGATCCTTAAGGCTTTGGTTTTGAGTCTTGACCAACTACCATAAATAGTTATTCTCTATCTATTTCTGATACAATGAACCTTTGGTTTTTAAGACCTCGGAAAAATTGTCTACTCAAACGGATGTCAGATTGTCTCTCAATTTTCCATACAAGAATTTGGAAAGCTAATGCTAGCTTTCCTTCCATATGCAAGTTAAGTGGAATGGATGTATAGCGCCCAGATTAATAATATCATGAACCGGATTTATCAAAAACCCAAAATTGTAACTATAGTTCTTGCACATATTTATCACTTTAGTCACTGAGAAGACTATATACGTTCCATTCAATAAAAATCCAAGCCTCTCACAGGTTTAACTGGTCCTTAACAGAACAAGGAAGACAATTCTTTAAGAAAAAAATTATTAGATTTATAGAAAGGTTCAATCAAATTTGATAACACAAATTATGTTTCAAATTTCATAATATATAATAAAATCCTATGATGCAAGTTGTGCCTGAGCATACAAAATATTGAGACTCACAATCATAACACAATGATAATGTAGTTGAGTACCACACATTCTACATACATACTCACTAAATGGAACATCTTGCTCAGTTTAAAATGGTGGTATAATAACATAACAGTGCCTAGGTCTCATACAACAACACCCAAATCCAAAACAAGGCTATAAGAAAGTATTCTACATGAATCCATATCCTGAAAATTTAAATTACAAATTTTATCTTTGAAAACGAATGAGGGTTCAAAGTAGCATAAGTAAAAGTTTTAGGAATAAAACCCCTTATACCCCCTCAACTTTCTCCTCTTTTGGTATCATAGTCTCTATAGGCACTAGCTCATTTTAGTCTTCTTCTTTATCAAAACCAAAAAGATGTACACTATTTACAACACCGTGATATGGTGTCAATGTAGCAAAGTTATAAAGCATCCATACAAAGTATTCAAGAAAATTAATTACAAATAGTTCCAAGAGTAAAATTTGGAATATGACAATTTTTCAAAATGGAAGAGTGATGTATTCTTCAAAATTATTGACTCCCACAAAAAAAAAATGTTTGAAATAAGATAGTTTTTAATAACATAATATTATATAATGTGTTAAAATTGGTGGGAACAAGAAAGAATGAAAATCTAATACCATTCAAAACAATTACATAGTAAAAAGTATCCAAGCGAATGGCACGAAAAAATCTATATAATAATAGATCCAATAGATACTCTACAAACTCAAATCGTCTTAAAAAGTAAGTAAATATGTCAATCGATATTATATAGACTTCACCTAAACACAATATACACCAATCAAAATCCATGTGAATATTAATAACTGGAAAGAGAGCAGACGTTTACCTATTATATGAAATTTTCATGGACAAAGAAATCATTTAAATGGTGACTCATCCACTTGGTTTGTATTTTATGGTATTCATAAATTTAAGAAGACATGTTGCTAAACATCAATTATTGAGTCTACCAAAGAAAAAATGGGGTGACATTGACATTGGTATAAAAAACATTGTTCAAAATAATGTGGATTATGATATTGAGAAAGATTTCAAACATGGCATGAATACAAAAATAACAAGAATTTGTTGTTGGCAAATGTTTAACAAGTAGCGTATGCTTGTCATTCATGGCAAGTACAACAGTGAAGATGGCAGGATCAGAGTGTGCATCGATGGAAAAACAGGAACAACGTAAGCTCAGGAAGAATTAGCACAGAGTCGAATGCAATGCGTAGATGTGCACCAGGGATGAGGTTAACTCATGACTAAAGCTCGAGGGAGATAGCGTACTTAGGATCAAAGGCGGATCAAAGGTCGAGGCCTTTGACACTTAGAAATTCTTCCAAGTAATAAGGATGTGTAAGCTTGGAGGAGAAGTGTCGGTGATCGTTGGATCCCATCCCGAATTCCCGATGACCGTCAGATCTCAATGTAGACAAGAGGAGCATGCAGATATGGAGGATAGATCTCGGGCGTTAGATCCGAGTGCAGGGTCCGAACACCGTTGGATCGAGGAAAACTTGCACGATCTTTAAAAGTGCAAGGAGTAGAGTGCTCACAAATCCCGAAAGCAGGAGGACCGTCCATCTCAGGGGGTTATGTGGACTGTTGACCCGACTCCCTGTCGGAGTTTCGGGGATCGAGAGTTGGAGATGACAAGTAATATCATCCACAGAAATCTCGATTTTGCGATATGCAAAATCCCGACTGAATCTGAACCGTCAGATCAAGATGTGATCTAGACCGTCGATCCGACTCAAGTCAGCAAACCACGTCATCTAGGAACACGTGGCACAACCAGGTAATGACAAGTGTCAGACTGATTCAACATGCCAAGCACATGTAAGTCACAAATCAGGGTGACACATGGCAGTTATTTAACACATGTGATGTCAGCAGACTTACACCATGTCGGATTCTCGAGGATTGCGTGTTGGAAATGTCAAAGAAACAATGCAATAGGAATCTCGATCTCGCGATATGCAAAATCGCGACTTAAATCTCATTCGTTGAATCAAGATCAAATCTGGACCGTCGATTCCAGTCCTTGTCGAAGTTTCGGGGATCGAGAGTTGGACATGTCAAAGATTATTGACATCAGGAATCCCGATATCACGATATGTGAAATCGCGATGTAATCTGAGCCGTCAGATTAAGGTTGAATCTGGACCGTTGATTCCAGTCCTTGTCGGAGTTTCGGGGATCGCGAGTTGGACATGTCAAAGATTGTTGACATCAGGAATCCAGATATCGCGATATGTGAAATCACGATGTAATCTGAGTCGTCAGATTAAGGTTGAATCTAGACCGTTGATTCCAGTCCTAGTCGGAGTTTCGGGGATCGAGAGTTGGACATGTCAAAGATTATTGACATCAGGAATCCTGATATCATGATATGTGAAATCATGATGTAATCTGAACTGTCAGATCAAGTGTTGATCGGAGGGCTACTGATGCACGACACAGTGAAACTACCAGAAACCATTGATGGCATCTTCTAGAGAATTCGAAGAGACCCCTGTGTGATCGCCAGAGGAGAAGAAGAGTCTCCAAGCTTCGTCCAAGTGACGGAAGAGTATTCTTAGAAGGGATTGACAGATGGATGAGCGTGGAAGCCTGTAACTAAAATAGAGAAGGTGAGCTCGACTGTCACAAAGAAGACGAAGAGTCTCAACTGCCAGAGAGGCTGAGGAATCTCAGCATAACATCTAGTGATGCTGAATGCGTGGGAAAACGACCATAGAAGCTGAAGAGTTACGATGATGATCACGCAGAGCACTCGAGAGGTGGAGGAGATTGTCGCGGTATGAGTATGCAGAGGAATGGTGAATATTGCATGCACAAGATGCACAGAAGCTATATATACACGGTACAAAGAAGAGAAGGGTTGTTGTTTCTATTGGATTTTGTTGTGGTTGTTGTTGGTGAAGGCGATTCATGTGTGAAGAAGGAGGAGAGTGTAGCAGCTGAATAGCATAGAAGAGGAACTATGTAGTGAATGGACATGGCACACAGAGCATAAAAAGAGGAAGAACAGACAGTGCAAGTGAAGTGTGCAGAAAGGCAATGAGGCAGACAGAGCAACGAAATGCAACAGAACAGTGATGAGTCTGGTAAGCCATTGTTGAACATCATATCACTGTAATAAGTTTCAGTAGAAAAGATTTATATTTTAGGGTGGTTGGGAGGAGCTAGGGAGGACTGGTGTCCTCAAAGGTTCAAGTGGGTGCTTGAACACAGGGAGTTGGTGCTTCCTT
>ML779350.1:239578-254476 GCA_009831015.1 Picea engelmannii
GTGGGTACACCTATGGTAACTGGATGTAAATTAAGCAAGGATGATGATTCACCTGATGTTGATCAAAGCTCATATCGATCAATGATAGGAAGCATGTTGTACATCACAACATCTCGCCCAGACATAATGCATGCTGTAGGAATTGTAGGAAGATATCAGGCTGCACCTAAACAGAGTCATTTGCAAGATGTCAAAAGGATATTCAGGTACTTAAAAGAAATAATGACTTATGGTCTGTGGTATCCCAGAAATCAAAGTCTTCAGTTGACCTCTTATTCAGATCCATATTGGGCAAATTGTGTTGATGAGAGAAAAAGCACCAGTGGAGGAGAATTCTTCTTGGGTAACTCCTTAGTAGCCTAGCTTAGTAAAAAGCAAGGTTCCATTTTTTTATCAACCACAGAGGCAGAGTACATTGCCGCTACTACCTGTTGCACATAGGTATTATGGATGATTCAGACACTTGCAGACTTAGAGGTAAAATATACTGCGCCGATCTCAATTCATTATGATAACACAAGTGCCATCAGTGTGTCTAAAAATCCTGTCCTCCACTCCAAGACAAAACATATTCCCATAAAATATAATTTTCTGAGAGAGCAGGTCACCAATCAGATTGTTCAGGTCCATTACATTCCCACTATAGAACAAATTGTAGACATCTTTACTAAGCCCCTAGCCAAGACACCGTTTGAATATCTCAGACAGAAGTTGCGTGTCATTTTGTTTCACATCTAAAAAGTCGATCTTGTTAGGGGGAGTTTTGCATTGTTTGAAAATCTAATGCCTCCTAAAATTACTGCAATAGCTCAGGGGGAGCATGTCTCTTCTTTGACATTGATGTCAAAGGGGGAGAAAAGAATTTGGGTGCCTTAGTTGCCATCAATGCCAAAGGGGGAGATTGTTGGCAATGTTTAACATGTAGCATATGCTTGTCATTGATGGCAAGTACAACAGTGAAGATGGCAGGATCAGAGTGTGCATCGATGGAAAAATAGGAACAACGTAAGCTCAGGAGGAATTAGCGCAGAGTCGAATGCAGTGCATAGATGTGCACCAGGGATGAGGTTAACTCATGACTAAAGCTCAAGGGAGATAGAGTACTTAGGATCACAGGCGGATCAAAGGTCGAGGCCTTTGACACTTAGAAATTCTTCCAAGTAAGAAGGATGTGTAAGCTTGGAGGAGAAGCGTCGGTGATCATTGGATCCCATCCCGAATTCCCGACGACCGTCAGATCTCAATGTAGACAAGAGGAGCGCGCAGATATGGAGGATAGATCTCAGGCGTTAGATCCGAGCACAGGGTCCAACGACCGTTGGATCGAGGAAAACCTGCACGATCTTTAAAAGTGCAAGGAGTAGAGGGCTCACAAATCCCGAAAGCAGGAGGACCGTCCATCTCAGGGGGTTATGTGGACCGTTGACCCGACTCCTTGTCAGAGTTTCAGGGATCGAGAGTTGCATATGACAAGTAATATCATCCACAGAAATCAAAATTTCACGATATCCAAAATCCCAACTGAATCCGAACCATCAGATCAATATGTGATCTAGACCGTCGATCTGACTCACATCAGCAAACCACGTCAGCTATGAACACGTGGCACAAGCAGGTAATGACAAGAGTCAGACTGATTCAACATGCCAAGCACATGTAAGTCACGAATCTGGGTGACATGTGGCAGTTATTTAACAAATGTGACATCAGCAGACTTACACCATGTCAGAGTTTCAAGGATCGCGTGTTGGAAATGTCAAAGAAACAGTGCAACAGGAATCCCGATTTCGTGATATGAAAAATCGCGACTTAAATCGCAGTCGTTGAATCAAGATCAAATCTGGACCTTCGATTCCATTCCTTGTCAGAGTTTCAGGGATCGAGAGTTGGACATGTCAAAGATTATTGACATCGGGAATCCCGATATCACGATATGTGGAATCGCAATGTAATCTGAGCCGTCAGATTAAGGTTGAATCTGGACCGTTGATTCCAGTCCTTGTCGGAGTTTCAGGGATCGAGAGTTGGACATGTCAAAGATTATTGACATCAGGAATCCCGATATCGCGATATGTGAAATCGTGATGTAATCTGAGCCATCAAATTAAGGTTGAATCTGGACCGTTGATTCCAGTCCTAGTCGAAGTTTCAGGGATCGAGAGTTGGACATGTCAAAGATTATTGACATCAGGAATCCCGATATCACGATATGTGAAATCGGGATGTAATCTGAACCGTCGGATCAAGTTTTGATCGGAGGGCTACTGATGCATGACACAGTGAAACTACCAGAAACCATTGATGGCGTCTGCTAGAGAATTCGAAGAGACCCCTGTGTGATCGCCAGAGGAGAAGAAGAGTCTCCAAGCTTCGTCCAAGTGAAGGAAGACTATTCTTAGAAGGGATTGACAGATGGATGAGTGTGGAAGCCTGTAACTAAAACAGAGAAGGTGAGCTCGACTGTCATAGAGAAGACGAAGAGTCTCAACTGCCAGAGAGGCTGAGGAATCTTAGCATAACATCCAGTGATGTTGAATGCATAGGAAAACGACCAGAGAAGATAAAGAGTTACGATGATGATCACGCAGATCACTTGAGAGGTGGAGGAGATTGGCGCGGTATGAGCATGGAGAGGAATGGTGAATATTGCATGCACAAGATGCACAGAAGCTATATATACATGCTACAGAGAAGAGAAGGGTTGTTGTTGCTATTGGAGTTTGTTGTGGTTGTTGTTGGTGAATGTGATTCATGTGTGAAGAAGGAGGAGAGTGCAGCAGCTGAATAGCACAGAAGAGGAACTATGCAGTGAATGGACATGGCGCACAGAGCATAAAAAGTGGAAGAACAGACAGCGCAAGTGATGTGTGCAGAAAGGCAATGAGGCAGGCAGAGCAACGAAATGCAGCAGAACAGTGATGAGTCTGGTAAGCCATTGTTGAACATCATATCACTGTAATAAGTTTCAGTAGAAAAGATTTATATTTCAGGGTGGTTGGGAGGAGCTAGGGAGGACTGGTGTCCTCAAAGGTTCAAGTGGGTTCTTGAACACAGGTAGTTGGTGCTTCCTTCTAGTTTGTGCTAGAGAAACCAGGGAGTTGGTGCTTACTTCTAGTTGGTGCTAGAGAAACCAGGGAGTTGGTGCTTCCTTCTAGTTGGTGCTAGAGAAACCAGGGAGTTGGTGCTTCCTTCTAGTGGGTGCTAGAGAAAACAGAGAGTTGGTGCTCTCAACAATTTGCAGCTTACAAAACTGAGGTTGTAGCTTCATTATGAGTTGGTGCTCATATGTATGATACTGTAAAGAATGTAACTATTACTTATCATATAAAGAAAAAGAGGTTTTTACCCTGCATGGATTTCCTCGGGAAATATCTGTCTTTGTGTTTCTCATATACATGAATGATGCTGAAAGTGCCATTGTTTATTTCCCTGCATTATTGTGATCATCATTCAGTATCTCTACAAACAATTTAAAAGAACCATAATTGTTTAAGCATGGTAACAACTGATTCACCCCCGCCCCTCTCAGTTGTCCAACAGTATTCAATATCAATTTTGAATTTTTGTGCAAGAAAAAGTAAAATCAAATATGTTATTTTGTGAAGAAAACTACATAAAAAACATGTATAAAATACATTTCAAGAAATACACATTAAATAATATTCAATCTAAATGTTTAACTAGAAAATGTCAAGGTCTAGAAATTCCAACATGGGCATGGCCACCAAAATGTGATACGCAAAAACTTGTTTCATCCTTTTAAAAGTTTCAACAAAGATGATTCCTTGTTTCCACTCCATCACAAAGCATGACTATAATATCCAGGAAAATTAAAATCCTTACAGTTTTATATTCCAAGGTTACAAATTCCCATTTTGAAGTTATTGCAGAAATTTCAAGAACCCTGAAAACCCACTTTGCAAGAAAGCAATAAGAAATATCTAAAAATCAATAATCGCATGTTGATTTATCCCAACCATTCACCATTCAACCCATTCACTGACCCTGAGGCCAAAAAGTACTAGTGAGTATCAAACTACTACAAACAAATCAATAAGAATACAACCAAGAATAATTTATAAATAATCTATAAGATAGTAATAAAAAGGAAAAAAGAAAGTAGAATGTTTTGAAAATAGTGTGAAAACTTTACCCTATTTAGAATTTTGATAAAATCTTCAAACATTTTGTAATCACTTTCTTCTAATTTGTATGTGTCATTCCTTTTATTGTATGATAAGTTGGTCACTTCTATAACAACTTCAAGTTGTATGAAATTGTGATCTGTCAAATCATACTTGTATATGTGTTTCCCCTTTATTCGATTGTACCAAGAAAGTTGAAAATCAACTCCTTCTGGCCTATCCAAAAGATTAATGTCATTATGGTAATCATATACCCTATTACCATCCATCTTTCTTATTCTTTGAACTATTCCAATGTACCAAATCCCATAAGAAACACCATGTTGTGTACTTCGAGAAACACCCTTTCTTGTAGCACATTCAACAATTGGTATAGACTCTCTCAAACGACACTGCACAATCCGAGCCAAACCAACTAAAACACCCTTTTTTGGAGCCCTCTCATCTCGCATAAAATAAAACCCATTTATCACTTTAGTGAACCTACCTTTGGATAATGTCAGATTGTCATTTAACTGACTAACCAAACAATATTTATACATATCCTTACCATCAACATCCACCATTGGTTTGATAGTTATGTTTACATTCTCATCAATGGAATCTAAAATTTCATCCAACTCATGCCTCCACTCACTTTCCATTGTTTTCAATTCACTATCATCAAGTACCATTGAGAGAAAAGGTTGGAATAAAGAGTTGGGATGACACGATGGAGAATCATCAACTACCTCATCCACAAATTGTAATGTTGGAAAATTCTAATCCTCTGTCCATGGTTTAAACCACCAAGAACATTTTGTGTCTCCCTTTGGTTCCATGCCAATATTTGATAAAATGTCATGTGCATCCTCCAATCCTATCTTGAGGGATTCTATAACGTTTTCATCTATAGATATTGAATCATATTGTGACAAAATATCAATGTCCCTGCTCACTTTTTGGTGTAATGTATTCCAGATTATCATTTGTTTCTTATGATATTTTTTAAAATAAATCCTTTGGGGATTTGATTCCTTTTTGGAAACTCTATTAAGGGTTCCAATGGCATGAAGTAAGTCATTGAAATCATAGGACCTCTCTACTCCAACCATCCCACCAATTTTTATAAAGAAGTTCTCACATACATATGACCCAGTCAAGTGTGATACACGTGGAAAGTTAGAGTACTGATTGTTGGATCATGTTGTCATTGATGCCAAAGTATTGATGTCAAAGGAACAATGTCTTGTCATATTATATTGATGTAGTGATTGATGGATCATGTATTGACCTTGATGTCAATGGATTGATGTCAAGAGGAGTATAGTCATATGCATAGATGAAGATGGATCAATGAGTTGTAGTTGGATTGATGTAAAGATGACTCATTATTGTATTGTCATGGTTGTACAAATGGATGAACTCCAAAGTGGTTCCCTTATGGTGAAATCCCTCACGGGAAGACACTTTGCGGTTGAGTTATCCTAGTAGTTTGGTTAGAGAACCCATGCTTAATTATGGAATAATGAGATGAAGATCAATGAATTTGTCAGTGAAACTATCCTATATGGATATTGCTTGTCAAGCCATTTCCGGTGTTATGTGGAATGCCACATAACTCCTCATGGTTTGAGAGTTATGGCCTTACGAAGTTGGAGGACCCTCATATGTTGGCTTGAATCCCCAAAAGGTCAAAGAAGTTAAAGTGCTTGCAAAGAAGAGATTATTTAAATAATAAAGTGAAGGGACAAAGTCAAAGAGGATTATTTAAATAATAAAGTGAAGTGACAAAGTCAAAGAGGATTATTTAAGTAATAAAGTGAAGTGAAAAAATCAAAGTGGATTATTTAAATAATAAAGTGAAGTGACAAAGTCAAAGAGGATTATTTAAATAATAAAGTGAAGTGACAAAATCAAGGAGGATTATTTAAATAATAAAGTGAAGTGACAAAGTCAAGGAGGATTATTTAAATAATAAAGTGACAAAGTCAAAGAGGATTATTTAAATATTAAGGTGAAGACTTGACAAAATCAAAGATGATTATTTAAATAATAAATTGAAGTGACAAAGTCAAGGAGGATTATTTAAATAATAAAGTAAATGGAGAACTTTCTAATTATGGAAAGTGGTTATAAGAAGGTTAACCCTAAAATGAGGAAAATGGGTTAAGTGGTCAAGTGGTTATTGGATACATGGACAAGTGGCAAATTGGGCAAAGTTGAACATAGGTGACTATGTGGACAAAGTGGCCTAGAAGATGCTTCTAAGGAAGCTACTTGGAGAGTATAAATAAGAAGAAAAGGTCTCTTGTGAAAATCGTCTCTTGAGCATAGCTTGAAGAGCATAGCAAGTGGCTGAAGGAAGGAAAAGCGCATACAGTTGGATGAAGTCATGGAGACTTGAGTGTGTGATGATGCCAGGTTCTTGAAGTCTGAAGCAAGTTACAGATCAACATTCCATGGGCTTAGATCTGCCATAGAAACTCTGGTATGGCTACATACTTGTCTTGATGGATATTCTTGCTTATTGTATGGTGAATTCTTAAGGAATTCTTGGTATGGTTGTTGTGATATGGTTATGTTGGTTGATTGATAGAGTGAGAAACATTCTTATGATTCAATACTGATATGATTTCCATAGTATATTGTTTGCTTATACATGACTAAGTAGCATTAATATTGTATGGTTGAGGAGCATGAGTAAGATGTGGGAGAGCATAGATGTGTTCTGATTAGTTATGGTTCAGATGGGACAGTGAAATAAAGAAGTAGATGTGACTGAAGGCTGCAAAGGATCTGAGCTTTTCATAGAGAGAAAAACCTAAGGCATACGCAGGTTGTAGTACATACACGTGTTGCACTACTGACAGGTCGCGTACCTATTGACAGATTGGTATCTGTTGAGGATTGATTCCTCATCTATGTTGGTGTTGAGTTGTGTAAGTTGATGTAAATGTGTTGAACCTGCACAAAATAGATCTAGCTAAACAATAATACACACATTTGCAGAGATAATTGGAGAAGGAAGAAGGAAGAGAGAAAGAATGGAAGAATTCTCATTAACCGTTGTGAATACTGAATAATTTACACATGATATACTTTGTATATCTCAATGAGTTTGACTTGAGGTGAAACAATGTTCCATAGTGGTGGTCTAGAGTGATCTGGACACACACTAGCAGTTACGAGAGTGAACTGCCACCTATTCTAGTCTCTTAGGCAGTTACTTGAATGAACTGCCACCTAGTTGAGTTGACTAGTCATCTAGTCTTCAGTTAACTGACTAAACATAGAGTAGTGAGGAGTTAACTCAGGGAATCAAGGATAATGTGTCACTCTGGTGATGATACCAAGGCAAGGTCGAATTATCATGGTGATGATCCCAATGAAACATCTAAACTCAACTCAACTAGTCAAACTAAAGTGTCAACTGAAAGAGAATATTCTCTAGGTGGAATATTCTCCCCTAAAATATAGGAGACTGGATAATGACTAATTATGAATAATAAACAAGGAATAACCTTAGGAAAAATAAATCCTAGGTGTGTGTGACGTAACTCCAACACCCCCCCTGAACATCACTATGGTGAAAATAAAGATTGGGTCTCGGCAACGAGGCCATTTTAGGTACCCAAGTACAAAAGATACACTGAAAATAAAGTGAGGAAAGATAGAAAAATTCATGGGAAACCCCCCCTCAAGGTATAATGTATGTAAAAAGAAGAAATACAATTTCTAGGCAAGTGTGTCCTTCACTCCAAGACGACCTTGCAGAGAATGGAATTTATGCTCAGTGAAGGTCTTGGTGAAAATGTATGTCGTCTATGTTGTTGAAGGACAGATGTGTAAGTTGATGATCCCCTTGTGTACTAAGTCCCAGATGTAGTGCATGTGGATCTCGATGTGCTTCGTCCGCTGCCTCTGAAATGGATCTTTGCAAAACTTCAGAGTTCTCTGGTTGTCACACCATATGACGATCGGTCGATGAAACTGATTGCCCAACTCGGTGACAAAAAGTTGTAGCCACATAGCCTGAATGGTTATGTTCTCTACCCCTTTGTACTCTTCCTCGGCTGAAGATAGAGAAATGGAAGCTTGCTTCTTGATTGACCAACAGATAGCCCCGAAACCAAGACTAAGTGAGTAACCAGATGTGGACTTGCGATCAATGCTATCACCAGCCCAGTCGGAATCAGTAAGCCTGATGAGATCTAATGTAGAGTCTGCTGCATAATGAATCTCAAAGGTGATGGTTCCCTGTACGTATCAAAGGATACGCTTTGAAACTTTCCAATGTAGCTCATGTGGCTCCTGCATGAACCTGGAAACTGCGCCAACTGCATATGAGAGGTCTGGTCTAGAGTGTGTGAGATACAACAAGCTCCCCACTAGTTGTCTGTATAGTGTGTTGTAAACCAGTGGAGTCTCCCCACCATCGTCAAGTTTGACTCCTGATAGGAAAGGAGTCGAAGAAGACTTGTAGTCTATCATGTGAAATATCTCAAGGAGATCTCATGCATACCTGGCTTGAGACAGTTTGATTCTTGATGCATCCTAACTAATATCAAGTCCAAGGAAAAAGTGTAGCAGACCCATGTTTGTCATCAAAAACCTATCATGTAGAATCCTCTTGACTGCAGCAATCGCTGAAGTCGAGCAACCGGTGATCAACAAATCATCAACATACAAAACTAAAAGTAGAAGTGAATCAGCCATCCTGAGCATGTATACATTTAGGTTTGATTTACAACTTACAAAGTTCTATGACAACAGGTAGGAGTCCATATTGGCATACCATGCCCTTGGAGCCTGGTTGAGGCCATAAAGTGACTTCTTCAGTCGACAGACCAGAGATGAGTCCTGCATAAATCCCTGGGGCTGCTCCATGTAGATATCCTCAGAGAGATCACTGTGAATAAATGCATTGTTCACATCCATATGATGGACTTCCCATCCCTTGGTTGTCGCAATGGAAGAGCCAATTGTATGGAATCCATCGTTGCTACTGGAGCGAAGGTCTCATTATAGTCAATACCATGAACCTGCTGAAAGCCTTTGGCTATAAGCCTGGATTTGTATATGTTGATCTGTCCATCCGCTGCACTCTTGGTCCTGTAGACCCATCTACATCTAACAAGTTTCCTCCCAGAATGAAGAGGAACCCGATCCCAAGTCTAGTTCTCGAGGAGGGAATTGTAATCCTCCTGCATGGCGGATTCCCTAAAGGGATTTCCTATAGCCTCGCCATAAAACTGTGGATATGAAGACTGAACCAAGAAAAGATTCCTCAAAGGCAATGGCTTAGTGGCAGTAATTGCAACAAGAGGCTCCTTGAAATTAGATCGAGTCCTCCTAGTATCGGCTGGATCACCTATGAGATCCCCTGCATCCTGAAGAGTAGTCTGTGCCCACTTGGGCCTCTACTCTGGCTCTGCAACTACATCTGGATGCTCTGACTCTGCATCTGACTGTACTGACTCTGACTCTGAATCTGAATCCTCTGATTCCTCTGAATCAAAACTCTCATCTGAAGAAGAGTCGACATGTGCATGCTCATCATCTTGGAAAGGTGGAAGAGTGAAGGTGTTTGCATGTGGCTTCTAAGGTACATGCGAGACACTTTTCTCGAAATGGAAACTATGCTCAATGATGAGCCGGTCTGAGGAAAGATCAATAAGACGATATCCCTTCACACTGTCAGGGTATCCAACAAAAATGTACTTAGTGCTCTGTGGATCAAGTGCCTTCCTCTTTTCAGATGGAATCTGGGCCCATGCACAAGAACCAAAAATGTGAAAGTGGGTCACTTCTGGTTTAAGGCTTCTCCAAGCCTCGTAGGGGGTCTTATCCTTGACAGATCTATGGGGAGATCTATTTTGTATGTATGTTTCACAGTTAAGTTCTTCGACCCATAGTCTCTGTGATAGTGACTTTGCATGCAACATGCAAGATGACATCTCCTATAGAGATCTATTTTTCTGCTCAACAACTCTATTTTGTTGCAGAGTGTAGGGAACTATATGTTGTAACTGAATCCCCGCCTCTTAGAAGAAATTATGGATCTCATGATTTACATACTCCACCCCATTATCAGTTCATAGGACTTTGATATTCTTTCCCGATTATGTCTCAACCAAAGCTTTGAAATCTTTGAGGTGTTGAAAGACCTCAAATTTTTTCCTGAGAAAGTAGATCCATGTAAAACGTGAGAAATTATTAAAAAAAATGAGAAAAAACCTCTCGTTTATGATCGATGGATGTAGAAAAGGACCCATGAGGTCACTATGGATCAAATCTAAAGGTGTGGAAGCTCATTGAGACTTTCCCTTGTCGAATTTCTCTTGAGGGTGTTTTCTGAGAACACATCCCTCACATACTCCCTTGGAGAAATGGATGTCTGGAATACTATCAACTAATCTATGCTTTCTAAGATGTTGCATGTATCTGAAATTCAAATTTCCAAACCGTTTGTGCCATATCCTACTACTTTCATCAGCATGAGTAAGCAGTAAAGCATAATCAGGTTCAATGAATTCAGAAAATGTATACAATCTAGACTGATGATTTACCTCACCGGTTGCAACCCTGGAGTTGGTTTTCATGTAGTAGATGTCCATGAAATTTGTTTTGAATACTAATCTCTTTCTAGTGCCAGAATTATTCATCTGATACACGGAGAGAAGGTTGACAAAAAGCTTGGGAACATGCAACACATTCTTCAAACTTCTGTTGGTGCGTTCAATCCTTCCTTTGTAAGTGACTTCGACATAAGAATTGTCCCCCATCAAAATGGGAGGACCTTTGCATGCATACAAAGAATAATATACTTATTTTGAGGTATCCATGTGATGTGATGTTCCTGAATCTACAATCCAAGCATCGAGAGAGGAATTGATGGCAATCAAGGCATGGCTAGAATTGCCTTTCTTGGAATTTGGATCTTCTGGCTTCTTCTTCTTTTCACCCTCGGGGATGTGATCTCTAAGGTTGTTTTTATGAAGTATATGAGACATCATATCTATTTGTTTTTGCATGAATTCATATTCTGAATGGAATCCCTTGTGATAGTATGTGCATTTCTCTCCTTTTCTTCCCTTTTCTTCCCTTTTCTTCCCTTTTCTCCCTTGGATCTGGAGGCATCGGTGAAAGGTTTTGTGTACCCTTCCTTCTTCGGATGTGCATGTGATTTCTGCTTATCTTTATCTTTAGATTTCTGATATTTGTGGATGCCATCATGCACAGTGAGTGCATGCGCCCTTGGGCCTTTGATTGTGCCCATGTTGATGAGCTTGGTTTGCTCTTATGTCAGGGATTCAATAAAGTCCTCAAGAGAATACATCTTCCAGGTGGCTCCAAAGGTGAATCTAACAGTATGGAATGTGGATACGAATACAAAGAATTTAGGACCAAGATTGGAGAGAATGGTGAGAACCATTTGTTTCTCCTCCGCCGATTTATCAACCCCACAAGCTTTGAGTTGCAACAATAAATCCTTGAATTTTGTAAAGAAATCTTGGATATTGTCGAAGATTTTTGGATCCAATGTGAGAATATCCACCTCCATCATGTGTCCCCTCATCTCATCCTTTTTTCCAAAGAGCCCTTCCAATATTTTCTAGGCTTCATTGGGAGTCTTACAGAAAGATATGTGAAAAAGGATATCGGGAGAGATAATACTGTAAATTGTTTCGAGTGCCTCATCCATGCGATTTAAGTACTTGGATTTTTCTATGGATGATGTCAGTTTTGTATCTATATTCATGGTTAGCCTATACAACTCTATGGATCAAAGATGTATGGCAATTTTCTCCTTCCATGCAAAATAGTTGTAAGGTGTAAGAATGATTTCTTTTTGGAATTCCATCTTTCTGCTGTTTTCAATCTTTTGTACCTGCAAAAAATTTTGGTGTAGATTTTTCTTAGTAGTCTGTCAGCTCTGACACCACGTAAATGTGTTGAACCTACACATAATAGATCTAGATAAACATTAATACACACATTTATAGAGATAATTGGAGAAGGAAGAAGAAGGAGAGAAAGAATTGAAGAATTCCCATTAACCATTGTGAATAATGAATAATTTACACATGATATACTCTGTATATATCAATGAGTTCAATTTGAGGTGAACCAATGCACCATAGTGTTGTTCTAGAGTGATCTGGATACACACCAGCAGTTACGAGAGTGAACTACCACCTATTCTAGTCTCTCAGGCAGTTACGGGAGTGAACTGCCACCTAGTTGAGTTAACTAGTCAACTAGTCTTCAATTAACTGACTGAACATAGAGTAGTGAGGAGTTAACTCAGTGAATCAAGGCTAATGCACCACTCTGGTGATGATACCAAGGAAAGGTCTAATTATCATGGTGATGATTCCAATGTTTCATGGTGATGATCCCAATGCAACATCTAAACTCAACTCAACTAGTCAAACTGAAGTGTCAACTGAAAGAGAATATTCTTCAGGTGGAATATTCTCCCCTAAAATACAGGAGACTAGATAATGACTAATTATGACTAATAAACAAGGAATAACCTTAGGAAAAATAAATCATAGGTGTGTGTGAAGTAACTCCAATAGTTGAGTCTTGCATTGTAGAGCTGGGGCTATTGTGCAGTTGTAACTCTATTCAGTTGTTGCTGATAACCCAAGGATTGTAGTCTGTAATAAAAAGAAAATTTTACATATATATTGTGTTCTTTTTGTTCCTTGTGGTGATGAATTATTGATGATATATGTTGTTGTTATATGTTGCTGATATATGTTCACATACAACTGATTCACTAGTACATATTGTAAAAATTCCGACGTTCTATTTGCGGCGTTATGGACAAAATTGTCCATATTGTCGCAAAATAGAGGAAATTAAAAAAAAAAAAATCATATTGCCTGATAACGTCGGTATTGCCACGTTGACGTCTCTCTTGCCACGTTGACATCACTCTTTCCACATTTTCCACCTAGTCGTCGCTCTTGCCACGTTTATGACATAAACGTCTCTCTTGCCACGTTTGTGAAGATTGATGTCGCAATTGCAACGTTTAGGAAACTAGGTTTTCCTCTCCAACGATCACCTTAGTATGTTGACCAAGTCAAAATACTAACGGTCACTTAGGTTTTTTTGACGTCAAAATTGCGACGTTATAAAATCTATAAATATGTTGCATTTGATGGATGTTGCGACACATTTTCTATAATAACAACGCTTCAAAAAGGGTTTGTGGGTCTTCTAACCATGTCAAATTTTGATGCATACAAGAACATATTGAAGAAATTTCAATGTTGGCCCCATTCACTAGTGCTCACTATGAGGGGTCGGTGCATGAAATTTGTGGTGGTTGAATTGTAAGTTCCATGACATTTCAAGAGAGTTCCAACAAAGATTCTACGGATGGAAACAACGACATTTGAAAAATATGAGACGCCCCATTATGAACGTTGTTGCAAACATGGACGATCTCAAAGATTATGTGGTCGATACATCAAACATCCTTTAGTCTTGAAACCATCCGATATTTTCAAGGCATGTGTCTAGTCTAACCATGTCAAATTTCAATGCATACAGGCACATATTGAAGAAATTTCAACGTTGGCCCCATTCACTAGTGCTCACTATGCGAGGTCGATGCATGAGATTTGTGGTGGTTGAATTGGAAGTTCCATGACATTTCAAGAGAGTTCCAACAAAGATTCTAGGGATGGAAACAACGACATTTGAAAAATAAATATGAGACGCCCCATTATGAATGTTGTTGCAAACATGAACAATCTCAAAGATTTTGTGGCTGGGACATCAAACATCCTTGAGTCTTGAAACCCTCCCATACCGTCAAGGCATGTGTCTAGTCTAACCATGTCAAATTTCGATGCATGCATGCACATAGTGAAGAAATTTCAACGTTGTCCCCATTCACTAGTGCTCACTATGCGGGGTCGGTGCATGACATTTGTGGTGGTTGAATTGGAAGTTCCATGACATTTCAAGAGATTTCCAACAAAGATTCTATGGATTGAAACAATGACATTTGACAAATTAATATGAGACGCCCCATTATGAACGTTGTTGCAAACATGGATGATCTCAAAGATTATGTGGTTGGGACATCAAACATCCTTGAGTCTTGAAACCCTCCCATACCATCAAGGCATGTGTCTAGTCTAACCATGTCAAATTTCGATGCATACAAGTACATATTGAAGAAATTTCAACGTTGGCCCCATTCACTAGTGCTCACATGGACGATCATGTAATAAATATGACATCTATAACTAAGTATGGGGAAGGTTGACTTCTATATAACTACAATATGGGGAGGGTTTCTTGACTTCTATACTTGATTATTTGTGGAAGGTTGTGTTTCCCTTTGTGTTCATATATTTGAAGAGAGTATGAGAGCATTTAGAGTATTCAAGACACTCTCGGGATTACAAATAAAGGGGGATAAATGCCTAGCCACATGTATTCTTCTTCATATATTCATGTTGCATTGACATACACAACTAATCTAGAAATATAGCGATAGTATATTTTGTTTTCTTTTCCATTTATTTGACCCGAGTAAGTGAGGAATTATCCCCTATCACAACTACCATTTCAATAAATTGATATCTTCATAAAAAAATCATGTAGAGATTTTACATCTATATATGTGAAAACTGAGGAAAATTGCATTGAAACCAATCAACCATCCATCACCATTCTAACCATAAACACCATAGAATTCAAAAGAATGTTTCTTAATTATATAGAAACCCAACAAAAATCA
>ML779350.1:298407-309507 GCA_009831015.1 Picea engelmannii
GAATCCAAGCAAGGCCAAGTGGATTGAGGTTGGAAGGGTGAGGGAACTTTACCCTCATCTTCACATAGACTGAGATAGTCTTTTGGAGGTCCAAAAGCTTCCTAATGGGGAGGTGTGATCAGGGGATCAAATTTTGCTCAATTTTCAAAGTGCTTGGAATGCAACGAAAATAGTGCCATTGCGTCCATCTCGTCTTCCTAATTTCGGTGGTATATTTACTTTGTCAAACGGACTCCGTATGGAGAAGATATCGCGATATGTTCGCCAAACCAAACAGGCAAAATTTTTTGATGCTAACTGTACCAGTCCATACAGTCCGACATGGCAGGTCCGTATGACCGTATAGGGGTGACGTGGCAGATGTTGGTTGGTTGATAGATGACGAGTCAGGAGCTGACACGTGTCCGGTTGGATGGAAAATGATATGAGGACACGTGGCCCAATCTGTGGGCACCACGTGCCACTCATTGGTTGGCTAGTGGTTGTATGTAAAATATATGGGAGTCCACGAGGTTCGACCCCCAGACCTCCCCAACACCTAACGCCTTCACACGACTGCCCGACCATTGGGCCACGAGTTAGTTCTTATTTAACATTTGGTTTAAATATTATTTGAATTCGTTCATTGTATTAAATGAAAAGGGGGGTGGGCCGGGGCTTAGCCCCGACCCGTGGTTCCGTTACACCATATAACCGTGTATTAAAATATATGGCGCGGGTTTATAAAACATAACCCAAAGTTTTAACATGACCATATTAATATGTTTGCGCGCGGGGTTCACACATATAGCCCTGGGTTTTGTTATGTAACATATGACCGATGTATAATGTGCGGGGGAGGTTAGTTATACAGTTGTGTAACCACTTAACCACTTTTTACTTCGCGCGAGGTCACATGCGCCATATGCCCAGGTGCCTAGACGGTTAGGGGCTGGCGCGCCCTTAACCATTCTATGATTTTCACCATTGGCGCGGTTACGCCTGGTGCTGGGTTTTTACGCCATATAATGCGTGTGAGCCAGGTTCATTCAGAAAGGGTGTGTTTTGTAGATGCAGAGACAACAAGCTTGAAGAGGGAGACTTCCAGGAGGATAACTTCTTCATTTTTCGACCAATTGAGGTGCCGAAAGAGCCCAGACAGGGGTTATGGGATGCTTTGAAGCCATTGGAGCAGTCAATTTGTTAGTTTGAGCATTGTAAGACATGTTTTTGAGCACGTTTTGAGAAATTAGTAATAATGATCCATTGGAAGTTGGACCAGGAGATGTAGCCCAAGAGAGGGGTGAACTCCTTTATCAATTGTTGTGCTTATGTGTTTATGTTCAATGATTATGTTGTTGTTTATGTGTAATTTTCATAAGTAATCCTTTAAATCTATGTGTTGCAAACTGATCCTTTTGCTTTAAACACATAACATTCACTTGCAATAATTTTTCATGTTTTTCAAGTCTTCTTCATTTTTAGATCAGATTATATCAATGAAGAAGGTTTAGAAGCGCATATTAAGTTGTGTAGACGTTAGCAAGAAGGAGACAACACATTTGTTGATCGGGACCATTGGATGAGACCTGGGAAAATATCAACGGTGGAACAAAAATTCGTCACTCTGGGGATAGTTGAAAGCAAGAGGCATAAATATCCCAGAGTCCCGAATATCTGAAATCTAGGAATAAATGAAAGTCGTCCATCTCAATGACTAATTAAGTCGGAACTGTTGATCATCAAGGCTTGAAAATGATCCAGAGCCAACAAATTTGTGCAAGGATTAGACCAGACCATCGATCTAAGAACTTATAGAAGAAAAGTTAAATCATATAGTATTGATGTACCACCGGGCTATGATAAGGTAGATATACAGTGTAAAATAATAAGGAAAGAGAAGAGGTACTAAGGTTAATAAAATCATGGTCTTAAGCCCACGGTCATTTGGACATAAATGGTTTGAAGGAAGCGCCTATCTGCATAAATTAATAAATCTATAACAGGAAACTAAATAGAAAATAATAAATGTAAATTAAGACTACAAAGGATTTGAAGTCCTTTTAGTTAAAATAAATAGAAGGCTTAATGAAAAAATACTTGGAATTAATTATGAAGAGGTGCACTGTATTATATTGAAAAGACATATGGATTCAATTATTACCTATTGGAAGATTATATAAATAGAAAATTGTGGTGAAAAAATCGTGTCTTGGTGGATTAAATATATGTATATATAATGGATTGAATGGAAGTTCATTCTATCAAGTTGGTTCACATTTACAAGCCGAGTCTTGTTATGAGGGTTTGATTCCCCACATCTTAGTTGGATCTGAGATCAACAAGATGGGTCTTGTTCTAAGGATTGGATTCATCATTTCTCAGTTGGATCTGAGAACTAAAAGTTGGGTCTTGTATGAGAGAGTTGGATCTCTCATATTCAGTTGAAGTTGAAGATATTAAAGGATTGGTTTTATTTGTATTCATTCAATTTAAATAAATAAAGGAAACATATTTTATCTACTTCACACAGTTTGTGTTACACATGTTTGTAAATAATTATTGATATGCATATATCTTATTCAGTTAATTCAGTTAATATATGAAAGTGTGAAAAGCAGTAAAAAATTCCAAACACTGATTCNCTCCCAGTGTCAATGTGTGTTTCAACAATTTGTATCAGAGTCGGTACCTTCAACATAGTTTCAACATTGGAAGGTATATTCTAAAGAAATGGGTGGACAAATGGCTCTCTCGACAAATGAATTCCCCTTATTTGATGGAGCATACTACTCTTCATGGAGGGAAGGAATGAAATGGTATCTGAAGTCAAGAGGATCTGGTGTTTTGGATTCAGTAGTATCTAAACCTTGGTACTCAACTATCTCAAAGAGAAGATCCAAAACTGCAAAAGAAGCAAAGAAAAATAATTCAATAGCATTAAATACAATCTAGAATGGACTGTCAGACCAAGTCAAAGAAAAGATGCGATACGGAACCTCTGTTAAATTACTATTTCTCCATCTAGAGAACTATTATCAAAATAAAGAACAAAACAAAGAAATGGATAATTCCAATCAGTTTATAGAACAAAACAAATAAACAAAAAAATCCAATCAAATTAAATAACAAGACAAAGAAATGGAGAAATCAAATTAGATTAAAGAACAAAATACAAATAAATAGAATTATGACCATAATAAAGTAAAAAACACAGAAGAGGACAATTTAATCAAAGAATTCATGCAAACCCCAATCATCAACAGAGAAGACTACTACATCAATGAATTGATGAATACCTCAGTATTCAATAAAGAAAAAGTATTATATTTTAAGACTGGTGTTATAGCTACATTTGAAGTGATAAGTATGGAACCAACAAATGGTCTATATATTGAAGTTACTAAGGAAGTTCTTGACCATATTGAATACACAGTTATGTGCAGTTTTGAAGAATTGTCAAAACTTCAAAAGAAAGATATGTTTCTACTACAACAGTTAGATCAATCTAACATGAAGAGCACGAACAAAAGATTCATCTAGAAGACAAACAAGAAGAAATCAAAATATTGAAGACCAAAGTTGCTAATCTAACAGAAGAAATGAAGTAATTAAAGACATTTGACAATAAAATAAAATAAGTACTAGAAGAGACAAAATAAATGGTCATCTGTCTAAAACCTCAACTTGAAGAAACTAAGAAAAATGAAGAAGCCCATAAGACCCAATTAACTAAAAGAGAAGAATCATGTCACATGTTGGAATTTGAAATTATTAATGTCAAAAAGATAAATTAAAGTAATAATGAAACTCTAATGACTCAAATTGAATAATCTAAGAAAAATGAAGAAGCACATAAGATCCAATTAACTAAAAGTGAAGAATCATGCCACAAGTTGGAATTGGAAGACATCAACCTCAAAACGATTCAACTAGAAAACAAGGAAGAAATCAAAAGATTGAAGAATGAAGTTATTGATCTAACAAAATATATAGAAGAGTTAAAGACATATGACAAAACTAATAACTGTATAGAAGTCTTGGATGATACAGAAGAGATAGTTATCAATCTAAAGACTCAACTTGAAGGAGCTAAGGAAAAAGAAGAATCCTTGAAGATTCAATTGACTAAAAAGGAAGAAACATGTCACATGCTGGAAATGGAAGTATCAACATAAAAAATAAGAATGAAAATACAAAAGAAACTATCAAATTCTAGAACAACTCAACTATCCTAAATAGGATTTGGAACAATGAAACACCAATTGATGACAAAATCGGTCTTGGATACAATAAGAAAGAAGAAGGTGGAAAATGGAGCATCATTCAAAAACATCATAAAGGATAATACTCCTAAAAAGAAAAAGGTATAGTCACAAACATAAAAAAAAACCATGAACTTTGTCAAGGAAGGAAGCTATAAAAGTCAAAAAGAAGAAAGATATCAAAAGACAAACTTCTCATGTCACAACAGACCCAAGTATGGAAGCACCTTCAATGGTTATTTCTTTTCTTGTAATAAATTTGGTCACAAAGCATTGGAATGCAAGAGTCATGAAAAGAAAAATTCAGGAAGGTCCCATAACTCAATGACATGTTGGAGATGCAATTATGTTGGCCACACATCAAAGTTTTTTCATACGATGAGATGTTACAACTGTGATATGTTTGGTCACAAATCCCAAACTGCAAAAAATCAAGAAGTCAATCCATGAGAAATAATTCATACAACTCAGGAAGAAAAGAAAGATCCTACAAAAAAAATATCTCATGAAAAGGTATGCAGAAGAAAATCTGAAATAGAAAGAAAGAGACATGATCTGGCACCTGAAAATGAATAATTTTCACTTACACAAAATAGTGGTGAATCTTCAATAGCATATCAACCAGAAGAATTGAGCAGTGAAAATCTTGGAAGTTTTCCAATGTTATTTTCATGAACTACTAAATTTCCCCTCAACAGAAAATATGAATAAAAGGAAGGAGGAAGGATTTTACAACATGATTTGGTGTAAGTAATAAACAATACTACTAAATTATGGTATGATCTAAACCCAATGAGGAATTTCCAAAAGAATGAAAAAACTTATGAAGAGGACTTAACAAACACTAGATGAAATGACCAATTCAATCTTATTTCTAAGGGACAAAAGTTGAAGTTTGTTTCTACAGAATTGAAGGAATGTGAATAAGATATTAAATTGGTTGAATAATGAAAATTAAATTGATTGGTATAGATCAATGGTATTCTTGTGAAAGATCGGAATATCAACAAGAATAAAGAAACAAATAAAGAAGATTAGTAAGATTCACACCCTTGTCCTTTAGGACAAAGGAGAAGAAAACAAAATCCTATGAAACAGTAAAAACTTAGGGGGAGTATTTAATTTGGTCATCAAATGAGGAAGTCATTGGATTAGGTTTAAAATACTTGATCACTACAAAAACAATTGGTATCAATAAGACTACTTATTTGAACACAAAATCCCAAGAGATTGAGATAGCAACTGGCACATTCATAAGGGGAGAAAAACAATATAAATTTAACTCTTTGTCATTGATGTCAAAGGGGGAGAAAAACAATATAAATTTAACTCTTTGTCATTGATGTCAAAGGGGGAGAAAAACAGTAAAACAAATTTGGTATTAATATTTGGTATAAGTAGAAGTTCAATCCTCCAACCTGAAAATGAGATCATTTATAGGGGGAGAAAAAGTGTTTGTTTTATAGATATGTTTCCCTCAATGCCAAAGGGGGATATTGTTGGAATTATTGATTATGTGTTGTCATTGATGGAAACATGAGTCAAACATGTACCATAATCAGAGGAAAATAAAGATCACCTTGGGACAAAATAAATCTGTGATCAATGTTGATCACGATAGGATCAACAATGCTCATGTGTTCCTAAATCTCAGAAGAGATAGCAGGGATATTCTACAAAAAATACACACACATAATCAAAGAATGAAATGTTAAGGTATTTGGAAAGGATGAAGGAAATCTCAAAAGGGAGAGCGCATTGAAGAAGTAATATCGGGATTGAAATCCCCACAGTAAAACTCCAAAAGATAGTTCTCGGGAAAATCTTGGATCATCAAATCATGTAGAAGACAGAGCCTACACAAAAAAATCCCTTGTGAAGGATCATGGAAATCTAATCCTCCATTCAAATTTTGGGATTAATCGCAACCATCATATCAGTTAAAACCATTGATCAAATCCAAGTGGAAGGATAGCGTAAGTTTCAAGACATCAGAACTTCACCACTTTGGTGAACATTAGAGATAAGGTAGAGGGACGAACTCTTGAAGTCACAAAGTAACGAAATCCCACTAGCCATTAGATCAAGGAATGATTTCAGATGAATTCTCGACCATCTAATCGATTTTAATGGAAGGACAGTGTAAGACACAATATATTGGATTCTTGGATTAAAAGAACTCGTGTAGACCGTTGATCTAAGATGTCCTCGGGAGAAACATGAGTTGTTGGATCAGGTGGTCAACTCTGGTGCTGAAAATTGCATGAACATGATTCTACAACATGTAAGTTTACCCGAAGGCCAAATCCATGAAGTCATGAACTCCCATCGACCATTGGATCAAAGGAAGAATAGGAAATCTCGTCAACTGTTGATTTGGAGTGAAATTATTTAGAGCATGCTAAGGAAGAAGGTGGTCAACTCCAGCCTTGACCTACTCTGATGATAAACAACTCAGATAAACCAAGAACTCTTGAACCCCGGAGTTCTGAAATAATAAAAGTCCATAGGATCAAGACAATTGAAAATCTATGGTGATATATCTCTTTGACACTTTGGAAATAACCTAAGGATGGTATAAAAGTTCCAAAACTCCTGAAGCCATGAAGTACCGAAGCCACAAAGTAAGATATGTGGCAGAAGAAAAATATGGCACGTGGCCCAATCGGCTAGTGACAAGTGTCAAGGTATAGTTGGCACATTAGGTATATGAAAATCACAAATCAAAGTGACACGTGGCAACCACTCATCTAGTTCCATGTGAAGAGTGATGTTGGCACAGGGGAAAACCCAGGGTTCAATGCTCAAGACCAAGTACTCTTCAAAACTTGGTCAAGGGACAACAAGTGACATTAACAGGCTACGTCACTATGGGAGTACATCCTTTAGGGATATCCAGCTTCTCCTACCAACAAAACTACTCGAAGCGTCGAAGGTCTAAGCCACGAATAGCCGAATACTTGGAGAGAGGGAGCTCCTTTGTTCCTAATCCCACGGTCCTAGCTCCTGGAAATGTGATGGATCTTATGCAGGGAAGAGATGATACACACTTTGGTGGAATTCTCTTCGGAAGAGTTGGAATACTGAAAAGGTAAGAGTCCTGAAAGGTCAAAGTCTCGAAGTGAACAAGGACCATCCATCTCAACTGAAGATTATCTCAGAGCCGTCGATAATCTAAAAACCAAAATTAGTCAAAGTTACATGAGAAATGGGGTAGTATAGATATGACTGTCCATCATAAGGTTAGATCAGTGAAGAAGGTTTAGAAGCGCAGATTAAGTTGCGTAGACATTAGAAAGAAGGAGGAAACATGTTTGTTGATTGGGACCTTTGGATGTGACCAGGGAAAATATCAACGGTGGAATAGAACTTCTCCACTCTGGGGATAGTTGGAAGTAAGAGTCATAAATATCTCGGAGTCCCGAATCTCTGAAATACAAGAATAAATGAAATTTGTCCATCTCAATGAATAATTAAGTCAAAACCGTTGATCGTCAAGGCTTGAAAATAATTTGGAGCCAACAAAGTTGTGCAACTAGACTGTCGATCTGAGAACTTCTAGAAGAAAATTTAAATCATATGGTATTGACGTACCACCAGGTGTATGATAAGGTAGAGATACGGTGTAAGAGAATATGGAAAGAGAAGAGGCGCCAAGGTTAATAAAATCGTGGTCTTAAGCCCGCGGTCATTTGGACAGAAATGGTTTGAAGGAAGCGCCTATCTACATAAATTAATAAATCTATAATAGGAAACTAAATAGAAAAGAATAAATGCAAATTAAGACTACAAATGATTTGAAGTCCTTTTAGTTAAAATAAATAGAAGGCTTAATGAAAAAATACTTAGAATTAATTATAAAGAGGTGTATTGTTTTATATTGAAAAGACAAATGGATTCAATATATACCTATTGGAAGATTATATAAACAAAAATTTGTGGTGAAAAGAAAGTGTCATGGTGGATTAAATATATGTATATATAATGGATTGAATGGAAGTTCATTCTATCAGGTTGGTTCATGTTTACAAGCTGAGTCTTGTTATGATGGTTGGATTCCTCACATCTCAGTTGGATATGAGATCAACAAGATGGGTCTTGTTATGAGGATTGGATTCCTCATTTCTCAATTGAATCCGAGAACTACAAGTTGGGTCTTGTATCAGAGAGTTGGATCTCTCATATTGAGTTGAAGTTGAAGATATTAAATGATTGGTTTTATTTGTATTCATTCAAGTTAAATAAATTAAAGAAATATATTTTATCTACTTCATACAGTTTGTGTTACACATTTTTTTTGAATAATTAATTGAGTTGCATGTATTGTATTTCGTTAATTCAATTAATCTATGAAAGTGTGAAAAGCAGTCAAAAGTTCTAGACACTGATTCACCCCCCCCCCCCCCNCTCAATGTCAGTGTGTGTTTCAACAAGATAGGTATTTGTACCTAATGTCCTATCTTACAAACCACATGTACTTATCATCTCTTTCAAACACCTTTGAACATGTCTTGAAGCAATGTGTTGTGATGAACCCCAATTTTGTCGATCAATCCTCTCTATATCTTCAATTTTAAGCTTGTTTCCATCCACTTTAAAACTGTTATAAACCATTTTGACATGGTTAAAATCAAAATTCTCTATTCCAATAATCAAATATCATCTATCACTAAACAAATGATTCACTAATTTTTTTCCATTGTGGATGTAATCTTGGTCATGAAGTCCTATTACTTTGAAACCATCATACAATATAGTTAGTCTCCATCCTTCCTAAGGAATTTTATATCTAATGCATATAGTTGAGTAATAGTCTTTCAACATAAGTTTTCTTCCTCTACTATCTCAATCCAAGGAACGACCAATAATAGGTCCCAAAACAATTTCAACATGTTTCTTCCACAGGTCTTCTATTTTTTCTCATTGTTGATGAAACAAATTTGCATTGAACCTATTGCACATTGGATGAACAAACAAAAGAAAATGGGGAATATTATCATGTAAAAGGTTTGAAATAATAACACATGCATAATGACCATTCACACAATTCTTAAAAGTGTCTGTAATAATCTCGTATCCTACTGCCCCCTCACCAACTGTCACCAAGAAATGTGATTGTCACTTATGTTCTTTATTACCACAAAATCCCACCATTGTATCACTTTTTTCTACCCACCTCACATATTTTCTCACGACAATTTCATATTCAACAAGCAATACAAGAATTGTCCCCACTACATCATGTTTGGATTTATAATAAGAATAAACTTTTCCAATTTCCTAAAAAATGTAATTGTGCTGCCTTGGGATATATGCTAATGATTTTCTAACTTTTCTGAAATTCATAGATATTAAAGGGTCGTCGAGATTCAAACCAATAAATATATGTAATCGAGGACCTCCCCACAACTTAATCATCTCATAGATGGATTTAGCTGATGTACTATACCTTATCCCTACTTTTGGATGCATCAGGTTTTGAAAAATATCTTGGAAAAATTCCTAGAATGCATCTTTATCTTGTAATTTTCGTTGCTTATGAGCCTCACACACATCCTTGCAAGACCTAAAGACATCCTTCATTTTTGTACATTCAGACAACTTTTCCTTCAAGGACCTCATTCTAATATATAGTGTAGAAACCTTTGTCCTCTCCCACCAAAGAGATCACATTGTTGACTTATGGATAGCATTCGCAGCTCGTGCAACAGTTTTGAGTTCAGTTAGTCTCAAATGATCTGGAGCATTCTCCCTTTCCCTGTATCTCTCCTCGTCTTTTAATGTTTCTCCTTGATGCACAATATAATTGTAGCCTAAAGTCATTACATTTAGGAATCAACTTACAAAAATTGCATGTCAATGAACTGAAAGGGATTCTTGTTTCAAAATCCCTATAGTAATGAATATTTCTATATGTGTCATTGATACGAAATCCAATACCATAATAACATAGTTTTCACTTGGTATGCTTCTCTATGGACCATAATTTACCACCTTATTGATCATCCATTAGGACCTTTGTATCCAGTATCTCTACATTTCTATCAATATAAGGATCACAATACCCCCAACATTGTAATATCAAGGGTGATAAATGACCTATAATAATGTAGAGAATACAATAGAACTACTTTCAAATAAGATAACAAATAAAATAACGTGCACATTAAAATTAAAAAATGAATTAAATTAAAACTTTCATAATTAACACACCTAAAGTAGAAGCACCTAGATTTGTATAACCCCTATGTAATAGTGATGGTGATGATGGAACTAAGAACCTATTCAAACTTTGTTGGGACTTGTCAATGGTAGGCTTCTTGGGTCTCTCGATTGTGTCGATCCTAGACCTGCTTGTATTATGCAAAGCCTCATCTTTAGAAGTAATATGCTTCTTTGATTGCATGTGTTCATTCAAAGAACTGACAATATTTCCACTAGATGGCACTAAACAAGATTATTTATTGCATCATGTACATTCCATTTTTACTTTTCTCTTTTCCTCGTATTATGCAAGTGTTTCTTCCACTACCTTGAACAAATCAGGATCCTATGTCTTGTTGAACTCATTTATAAGTTTGATTTCTTTCTCAATCTCAAATTGATCTCCAACCATTGTTGTTTCTGTTAAGAACCAAATATCAATATAGCATAGAAAATCCTCAGAAAAAGTACTCAACACCTTGAAAAAGAGAGAATTTCATATAATAAGTCTCTTCGAGGGGGAAACCTCCTTTTACCCCACTTAAATGTTCAAGTACCAGATGATTCAAAATGAAAATGTCTCCTTGGTATATATAGGAGACTAGGAGGTATAATTACAACTAATGGCCTAAAGCCGACATAAATAAAATAA
>ML779350.1:313836-329882 GCA_009831015.1 Picea engelmannii
GAATCCATCTTATTTTGTAGTTCATTTATGTCCCTACGCATTTCTTCACCTTCATCAAGAGTCCAAGTAGGATTTTATGGAGGCTTATTTGGTGTAGAAGTTCCCTTTTTGGGTGGCATGTTGACCAAGTATCACTTTTGAACTTTGATTTTGAGGTGGTTCTACTAGACAATATTTATTCTATTGTATCTCCCAAGTTTCATCCCTTCTGGGTATGAAACTTTCCTTTATGTATTTATCTGATATTGCTTCTCTGTAATGCCATAGGTCTGATCAAAATTGGATGTGCCAAGTGGAATTTACGGTAACTTCCCCACAACTTGCTGATTTTTGGCCTTTCCAAGAGATCTCACTTGTATAGTGTGCCCCACACAAAATAATTGATATAAAATTCTGAAACTCGCACCAGAAATACTACAGACTGTCCAAAATCCAATGCAAGAAGTCCCACACAATTTGGATACTCTAGGAAGAATTTATGATTGTTTTACCTGGAACACCTTATTGAGACTAGTCAATAGGACTAGTCAGATACCCTATCTTACATAGGGTGTATCTACAAATTTATGATTACCCAGAAGCTGAAATTTTTACCACATATACCTTACTCATTTATGTAAATATTCTCCAAATATCAGGGTCTGAAACGTTACAGAAATGTTTTTATAGTGAAAATTCCGCAATGACTCAGTTCAGGACGATTCCAGAACCCTTTCTTGTACAGGTTGTATCTTCGAAAGTATAAGGCCTCAGGAGGTGAATTTTGAACCCAACATACCTTGATATGTATGTTAACTATCCTCCAATCCGTTCCTTCTGAAACGTTGTAGAGAACAAATTATAGTGAAAATGCCAAGGTGTCTCAGATGTAGCAGTGAAACCCCAAGAGCTTGATCTCTGATACCATATGTTAAGAACCAAATATCAATATAGCATAGAAAATCCTCAGAAAAAGTACTCAACACCTTGAAAAAGAGATAATTTTAGATAATAAGCCTCTTCGAGGGGGAAACCTCCTTTTAGCCCACTTAAATGTTCAAGTATCAGATGATTCAAAATGAAAATGTCTCCTTGGTATATATAGGAGACTAGGAGGTATAATTACAACTAATGGCCTAAAGCCGACATAAATAAAATAACATTAATAATCTAATATGCCCCAATTAAGGGGTAATGAGCCAATATTAGGGATTAACAGTTTCATCATTACATGAATGAATTAGACTATTTCCCATTTCTAAAAGGTTACATTGATGATCTACTGATTTCATATGAGAATTTTTGAAGTTAAGAAATGTTCGATATGCTAGTGATATTTCCCCTATTCCATAATCAACACCAAAATTTTCACACAGGATATTTATTTGAGGTTTTCCCTATCTGAAGATACTTATATAGTAATCTTCTTCCCAACAAACTGTTCCATTAAACTATTCACTTTGTTTTCCCAGGATGCCAATAAAATGAGATCAATAGATATGCATTGTCCTATAGACTCTGACACACTTTCAAATCTTGGTTGTTTATGGATAGGTTCCTCCACGTGCTTTCCAATGTTTGAAACATTTGGAGTTTTATCCACTACACTTGATCCAAATGTTTCCATTTCCAATTTGTCTAGTTTCCTCTTGAAAATTATAGTTGTTGTTTCCACTGTCCATTTTTTCTCTTTCTTTGGATTCAACGAATTCCCTTTAATACCAACAAAATCAAAATGATATCCAATGTATCCATCATCCACAATTTCATGATGGATTTAAAAAAATGTAGAATCTTTTTTACCCCTAACTATGTCAATTACATGATTCTCTTTACTAGCTACAATTTCCTATTCCAAAGCCATTTGTATTTCCATCCATATGTACCTTTTATTAAGTTAAGAAAAATAAGTATACAAACTATTAATACAATGTAAATTTAAAATGACATGTATATATAACAAATTTATAGCTACGTCTTCCTTTCCACAACATCGAAGGAAATTGGTCTTACTGCAATAAGCCTGGTCATTTTCAAAAAGATTGTAGGAAAAAGGAAATATGCTTTTTCAAAACAAAGACATTCTAATGATTATGTTGAATGTTAGGATATTTAGACACTTAGGAGTTAGTTAAGATCTACTTGTTCTATTGTGTCGTTAGGTAAAAGTGTGTTTTCTAGTGTGTTTATTTAGTATGCATTAGTATGCATTTGTAGTTAGGAAATCTGACGGTCACGATATGTTCCTGACATAGAGTGATCTGACGGTTCATACTCTCCTCGATCTTAACGGCCATTGATCCATGGATTAACACCCGATTGGTCCATGATCTCTATTTAAAGGGAATGGAGGGTCATTTGCTGATGATCGATTGTGAGAAACTCTCTTGTAAAATCTCTCTGTAATCTTTTTCTTTGCATTAATAAACTGCTCCAAGTGGCCTCGTTGGCTGGGGCTATGGATGCTTCCTAGTAGGGGTTTTACCACATGAAAACATTGGTGTGTTTATCTTTGATCTGGTTATGTGAGTGGTTACTGAAGGTGTTCGTCCTCTGTTGTAATACATGTTTTGTTGAACATGGTTTTAGAGCCCGTTTGAAGACCCACTCCTATTGTAGATCGAGATCGTGAAGCCAAGTTACCTCATCTCCATTTTATGTCATTTTCATACATTTATGGGCTGAGAGGACTGTTTCATTGTGTCCAAAGTACTCGTTTCATTCAGGAATACTTTTTGTTTCACTTGAAAAAGTTTCTGTTTTCCCAAGATACGACCATTACAGTCAAATCCGGAGGTATAAATCCTGAATACACATTTTTAAAATATTTGCAAAGTTTTATTTTGGTTTGTATTTTTTTATTTCTAGGTTGCTACTCTTTTAGATATGTGTATGTTCTTTTCCCAGTGCCCTATGCGATCTCGGAAAATCAGAAATAGATAGGAAAAGGTGCATCTTTCGAGTAAGCTAACCGAGATCTAACCCTTGTTGTCATCAAGAAGCAAAATACATTTCTTGTGTGAAAAGAGTTTTTTTTTAGCACGCTCTCCAAGGTCATCTTCCACAACAAAAAAAACAACAACACCCCCAACCCTCCTTTTGAACATCACAATATGTTTTTCTATACCATTTGGTTAAAACTTGCCTTATTAAGTAAGAGGTCTTGACTTCAAGTCTCTCTTTTGTTACTTTTTTGAAAAAGTTCATGCTAAAATTGTAAAGTGTATTTCACTTTAAGTATAAAAGTGAATCACTATAAGTATCTTTAATATTTTTTTTTAGAGTTATTTATTTTGCATGCATATTTTCTGTTATAAAGTAACTTCATTCTAAAAGTGATCCCCACTTCTCTTTATAAAAGTGGGTCACTTCATAAAGCAACTTACACTATCACATGGTCAGTTGGTTACTGTTTATGCCTTTTTTTAAAAGGGCATAACTCTCACATCGGAAATTTGTTTTCAATGTCATTTTTTTTAAAACTGCACAACTTTTCAAGATATTTCCATCCAGATCATCATTTTCAGTTTTTAAATCCACATTATCTGCATATTTAATATGTCTTCTACAAGTAATGTCTTGTTTACCAACAACAACTACTTTCAATGGAAATCTCATATGGAAGATTTATTAAGAAGTAAAGGCTTGTACCAGATTACCTTGGGAAAGGAAAAAGAACCCACTGATGATGATAAGAAAGAAAAATGGGCTAATAGAAGTGATGAAGCACGTGGACTAATCGAAATATCCATCTCTCTTGATTTAAGATACCACCTCCAAGAAATTGATGACCCCGAAGAAGATTGGGACAAGATTGAATCTGTGTTTGGTAAACGCAATATTATTCGAGCACAATAGTTAGAAAATAAAGTACTGACCTTGAGTCCAAGCGATTTTTCTTTCCTTTGAGACTATCTATCTAGGTTTAAAACACTCGTAATTTTATGTGAAGAATGTAATATAAAAATGGAGGAAGAGAATTGCATCTATTTTATTCTTTCTAAGCTAGGTAGTGCATATTTTGTGTTTGTATCTACCTTTTATGCCATGAGAGAGGATCTAGGGAAAGCTTATGAAAAAACCACTCTTGATTCCTCTTGTGTTGCTTTTATTAGAGAGGAAGATAAGTTTGTACAACTTGGAGTGATCAACACTACAGGTACCTCCAAAAAAGCCTTAGTTGCCCAGCAAAAAGATAAACCCAAGAATCTCAAGAAGCAACATCCTCGCCACAACAACAATCAATATAAGGGTCCCAAACCCAGTAAGACAACTTTTGCTCTGAATGGAGACAAAGGAGAAAAATATAAAAATAAGAAGACTGATAGACATTTAAACTTTTGTGATAAAGATGGTCATGATGAGTCCAAATGTTTCAAGAATATGGAAGCTTTAGAAGTAATGATGAAGATGCACAACATCACTGTTGATCCTTCTTCTTCTTCTTCTTCTCATGGACCCGCACTTTCTGCTTCTGGTTTCTCCTTCAATACACTTTCTACTTCTACTTCTGATAAGTGGCTTATTGATTTTGGAGCATCTTATCATATTGCTAAGGATAGAGACATATTTTCTACTCTAAATGAATGTAACACCAAGAAAATATTTGTTGGTGATGATAGATCTCTTAGTGTTGAAGGATATGGAATAATACAAGTAGAAAATGGCCATTTCAATGATGTATTATGTGTTCCAAGTCTTTCTTGTTAAAACCATAGAGTTTTCACCTCACCAAGTTGTAATCAAGGATCTAAAAGATCCTAGTCATGTTCTTGCAACTAGAATTGCTGATGATATTACCAGGTTGTACAAGTTTGACAACTTTGGGTCATCATCTTTTTCATCAGTTTTTATTGCTCATAGGGATGACTTGAGAAAATTTTGGCATGAGTGGTTTGGTCATCTAAACTATCTCTCATTGCAGCAACTATGTAATCAATAGATGGTGATTGGTCTTCCTCATGTTTCATGCAGAGATGGTGTTTGTGCCGGTTGTGTTCTCAACAAATATCATCGGGATAGTTTTGAAAAGCATGCCTCTTGGCATGCCTCGGGTCCTTTGCAGTTTGTTCACAGTGATTTGCGTAGTCCACTTTCTTCTCCTTCTTTTTCTGTGTGCAAGTATTTCTTAACTTTCATTGATGACTTTTGTAGATTTACATGGGTTTACTTCTTAAAACTTAAGAGAGAAGTTTTTGACAAGTTTTTGGCCTACAAGGCCCTTGTAGAAAAGAAATCCGGACATCAAACTCAAAGGTTAAAAACAGATAATGGAGGTGAATATGTGAACAATCATTTTACAAATTACTACACTACACAGTGAATCCAAATGCATCACATTGTTCCATATACACCACAACAAAATGGTGTTGCTGAGAGAAAGAACCACACATTAAAAGAAATGGCTAATTGTATGATCTAATCTAAATGATTAGGTCTAAAGTATTGAGAAGAAGCCATCAACTATGCAAATTAATTAGTAAATCGCACTCCGACAAAGGCTCTTAAAAATATAGCACTAGAAGAAGCTTGGACTAAAATTAAACCATATGTAAGTCACTTCGGTGTATTTGGCAGTATATCATGGGCTCACATTCTTGATGAGAAAAGGAAAGCATTGCAACCTAAAAGTGAGAAGTGTATATTTGTTGGTTATTCTGAAGATGTCAAAGGTTACATACTTCTTCAATCACATTATAATGAAATTATTATTAGAAGAGATGTTAAATTTGATGAAAATCTATTGGCCTGCGAGCATAATTTGGAATTTGTGCCTTCTTTGGCCTGCAAGCCTAATTCGATAGTTGTGCCTTCTTCAGCCTGCGAGCCATCTTCGGCGTTTGTGTGTTATTTTGATCTAGTTTCTTCTTCATACGATGACAGTGAGGATGAAAATCCACCTCCGCCTTCTCACCCTCCTCCAGATAAGTCCTTTGTACCTGAACCAACACCAGCTCCACCGCTTCCTAGATGGGTCCGTTCAACACGAGAAGCAATTGGTGATCTTTTCAGTGATCCTTCAGATCAGCGTCGGGCACGTTCACATTTCTAGCGAGCCTCTTCTCTTTTGGCTCAAGTTTCAGAAATTCATGATCCAGAGACATTTGCAGAAGCTTCGGGTCATCCAGATTGGGATACAACAATGAATGAAGAGTATTGTTCTTTAATGGAAAACGATACTTGGGATCTTGTACCTCTTCCAAAAGAAAGAAAACTTGTCATATGTAAATGGGTCTACAAAACTAAGTATGCATCATATGGAAGTGTTGAAAGACACGAGGCTCATTTAGTTGCCAAAGGATTTTCCCAAGTTGAAGGAATTGACTATCATGAAACCTTTTCCACTATAGCCAAAATGAATTCCATCCACCTTGTTCTTTCCCTTACTACATCACATAAATGGGAGGTCCATCAGATGGATGTTAAATCCCCCTTCTTGGATGGATATTTTCAAGAATAAATATACATGGAAGAACCTCCTGGCTATGTCCAGAATGACTCTAGCCTTGTTTGTCACCTTAAGAAATCTCTTTAAGGTCTCAAGCAAGCTCCTCGAGCTTGGTATGCCAAAATGGACACTTTTCTTATTTCCACTGGATTCTCTAGACACCATTCTAATCCTAATGTCTATACCAAGTGATGGGTGTTCTATATGCACTAAACACACACTAAAAACCCTCAATTAAATTGTCAACCTGGGGTAGGTAAACTTAGAGTTGTAGCAAAATATATGCCAAGGTAGAAGGGTTGGTAGCAATATAGTCTAACTAAGGAAGTGGCTATCTAAGGGTTAATATATTCAAGAAAAGATATCTAATGAGAAAACCCTACTAAGAAACTTGAAACTATGTAACCTAAGTACTTTTGGACCAAGGATCGATGGATAGTTCTAAGAAAGAAAGTAAAAACCTTATGTAAAGAAAACTAGTTCATAAAAAGAAACTATTAAGCACAACAATAAGCAAATAACAAAAGGAAACTACTTTAACTTGCCAATCTACATTCAATGAGAAACTACCCTATGAAAGCAAGTAAATAAACAAGCAAGCAACTATTCTACTAAAGAAAGAAAACAAGTAATCAAGACAACTAGCTAACCTATTAAAGCAAGTTAAAAAAAACAACTAACTAACTTATTAAAGCAAGTAAACAAAGCAACTAACTAACCTATTAAAGCAAGTACGAAACTAACTACGCTAAGATAACTTCTACTGCAAGTAATAAAACTTCTCATTGAACAATTATCTAGCCTAAGAAGCAAGTGGACTATATTCTTAATTCAAACTTCAAAATTATTTCTAATTCATAAAAGAAAATCTATTTAATTGAAAGCAAGAAGGACTAACAACTAACTTTTGATCTATGATAAACAAACTTATCTTTAACCTATCAAAGAAAAATACTATCTATGCTACAACAACAATAAAACTATCTTCTAAGCTATGAAAGAAAGAAACTATATCTTCCTATCTATGAAAGCAGGAAACTAGATCTTTTAACCTATTAAAGAAACAAAACTATCCTTTAACCTATGAAAATAGGAAAACTATCTTTTAACTTATGAAAACTCAAATATAGTGTTGGTGGTTGTGTGAATGTCTTCGGTGTCGTATGATATCTCGATGGCACTTGACAACAAAGGATAATTCAAGTGGTATAAGTTCAACACTGATCTCAATAGCAAAGTGAAAGGTATGGATTAAACAATCCAATGACAATTTATCCATGACATAAACAATCGTCAATTACCCTGCATATTAATTTATTAACCATAAAAAATATAACGAGATCATAATCGTACTTCTACACTATGTAAGCAAGATTCATACTTAAAATCAATCATTAACTAAGAAATACAATTGCAATCTAATTCTAGGAAGAAATTACATAAAATGAAACTATGTTATATCTATTCTAACAATTCAAAGTGCAAGAAAGAAAATGCTTAAAAACATAAATTAAAACATGGTTCTAGCATATGGCAAGTAAACTAATGAATAAAATAAATAACAACTAGTTAGAAAAATCGAAATGACAATTAAATAGGCAATAAAAACTGAAACTAACCCTATCCATCCACCGAAGCCTTGGTTAAAGAAATCATGAAATAAAACTTTGTTCTACTCTATTTTAACTTCTATTTTAAATTTGATTTTAAAAGCATAAATAAAATTCAGTCTAACATCTAATTGCACACGGGGTTAGTGTATGAGTTTGCAAACTCATTCCTAGTTATAAAACCAATGCATATTAACAAAACCCCTCATGCTAACCTGCAAAAGAGAACTAAAACAATTAAACTATAACAACAAATTATATGACAAAAGAAAAATAACAATGCATGTACAAGAAATGAGATAAAAGACATCTAAACTATGAAATGCATAAATAACACATAGAACAATTACCGGACTACTGGTGGGCCCCCCAGCAAGTCGTGGTCACTTCTCAAATGCACACCACGAGCCCAACAAAATGATTTCACCATTAAAACTTGAAAAACACCACGAGTCTTATACAATTTTGGCAATTGAAAAATGCAAAAATAGAGGGAAACGTTCTTATCTCTATCCTCTACTTTGTCTACTACTCCTTAGCTATTGTATGACCACCATGGTGGTATTTATAATATTTACGGACCAAGTAATTGACCACAGGAGGGTTGAACCACTTCTAAAAACGACAAATTACATTAATGATGCCCTAACAACTGAAATAGAGTGAGCCAATAATTTCCCTACTCAACCACCTAAACTGAGTTGTCAAGAGTTCAGTAGCTGGAGGGGATAAGCATGAGAAAAACCCACATTCCTGATTCGCCCATAACTGGCCTCCAATACCATAACTGCTAATTCACCCACCGTTTTTGTGTAGGACATGATGTTGGGCGCAGTGTTGGATCGGGTACCAGATCGAGTGCTGGAAGGAGTACCAGACTGAGTGCCGGAAGGAGAAACATGATTCATTTTTCCCCTATAACACCAAAAAGCGTGAATCAGATCCTTGGAAGCATAAAAACATGATGAATTATACTTAATATTATCATTAAACATGAATCATATGTACCTAGTGTAGATCATACCGTTTTAGCATAAAATTATTCAAAAAGCTCCTTCAAAACATGAAAAACACATATGTACATTCGACAAAAAGTGTCTAATAAATGTCATGAATTGATCATATCTCGGGCCCAACATTACCCCCACACTTAATATTTTGTAGGTCCCACTGCAAACAAAAACAAATTACCCCTCATGACTAATCTTGCTAAAGAGGATCATCTTTGGAATCTTCTCCTTCTTGCCGTGACGACTTTTCCTTATGCCTCTTATGTTGCTTCAGTTGTACTCTGAGGCTGTGGTTGGATTTCAACAAGCTTCTTGGATTTTTGTTCCGATAAAGAAATGGCTTGTGCAGGAGGGTTTGGATTCCTTGGAGAGTGGGTTTTGGATGGAGAATTAGTCCTTAGATCTGATGTCTTTTTTCTAGTCTTGATTGTTAGGTGAGGGTTTACAAATTGATAAATGAATGCATCCCAAGTTTGCCCCTGTTTTTTCCAATTTAGCTAAAACAAGGAGTTTGATAAGGCCATGGTGAAAGAGGTTTTTGTGGGGGTTGGTTAAATTCTTCCTCACTTGAGAGGACATCTTATCCAAGCTCTTTAAAAAGTAGAAGGGACAATTCAATTGTTTATTGAACTAAAAGTGGGCTAAAAATCGAAAATGGAAAGCTTAAAAAATAGAGTATCTACCTTCACTATGTCAACAAGACATTGAAGGCACCATTGCGGCAAGATTTGGAAAGGACAGAGAGTATTGTCTTGGAAGAGTCAATGAACACCTGGAGATGCTTATGAAAAAGGTTAGCATGGACATCAAGCTTCAGAGACACATGGCCAGGTACTACTACATCAGAATAGATTAAGAAAAGTCACAAAAAGTGTTCTACAAGATCTGACAGTTCATACTCTCCTCGATCTTAATGACCATTGATTTGTGGCTTAACACCTGATTGGTCCATGATCTCTATTTAAAGAGCATGGAGGGTCATTTGTCAATGATCGATTGTGAGAAACTCTCTTGTAAAATCTCTCTGTAATCTTTTTATTTTCATTAATAAACTGCTCCAAGTGGCCGCGTTGATTAGGGTTGTGGATGTTTCCTTGTAGGGGTTTTACCACGTGAAAACATCGGTGTGTTGATCTTTGATCTGGTTATGTGAGTGGTTACTGAAGGTATTCGTCCTTTGTTGGAATACATGTGTTGTCGATCATTTTAGAAAGAGCCAATGAATTTAAGCTCATAGGGTCAAGGAAAAATATATCTTATAATTCATGGAGAGCCAAACTGAAAATTATGAAAATATGGAAGCCAAATTTGTCTCAGATTTAGCCAGTGACTCATGTCTTCATGGAGGAAACCCAAAATACTTGGCTCCCACCCACCCCCGTAGAATATCTCAATTGGGTCATTCCATATCAAGGAAGCTATCGTAAAAGAAGAGGAAACCATGAAGAAAGATCAAGGAAACATGGAGATCGGATCAGTTGAACAAGAACCTTCTCAGGTTGGAATTAAGCAAGATGACCTTAGTGGGAATGACTCCATTTAATTCTTGGTTTTTTGAATGTTTTGTAATTTTTTTTTGCTAGCACAATTTATTAGGAAGTATACAAGTTGGGTCCATATGTATACATCTAGGACAACATGGCTAACACAATTGTTAGGCAACAATTTTGCGTTTTTAGGAAATCTTGAAGCTCTAGTATCACTTATTGTATTTTTCTTTGTATTAACTTTCTTTTTGGTATGTCCACAACCAACTTTCAATACAAAAGATATATATATTTTTTTATAAAAAAAGAACATTCACTAACAACTAATGTCGAAGTTGCTAACTCCTAATCCTATCATGTAAAGTATAAGTGCAAAAAAACCATTATATAATCTGAACACCTGTTGGAGGAATCCTCTCTACTTCATTTATCGAGCAACTTTCACTTGTAAAAGTATACTCTACTATGTCTTCCCCGTTCTTTCATTAGACACAATGCTTATCAGATTCATATCTTTTGTCCCTTTATATATCACTGGGTAATGGGTTATCATGGAAATTATGCATGATCTTGTACATTAAATTCACAAAATTGGAATAATTGTAGCTTCAATATGCCATAATTACCTTTTTTCCAATTTGAATCCTTAGGATAGAAATATTGTAGTAAAAATATGTATACCAGATCATGTGAGGAAAAAGTGAACAAATGATAATTCAAGTTGCTTAAAGGATATTGGAAATGGCTACAACTGAATACGAAAAAGTCAATGGGAAAAGCTGGAAATTGTCAATAATACTATAGTCAAAGAATATATTATCAAAGTTTTCCAATCAACAAACATAACTTGTATGACAGAGATAATGATTATATAAGGAGAAAAAATAAGCTATTGTTCAATGTCTCCAATAGAACTCCTAGAATAAAACATTCTTTCTAATGAATGAAGAAGTAAGTAGTGATTATAGTAAGGGAAAACGAAAATATTCACTTGTAACAAAGGAAGCTATGGAGTTAGTTAAGTTAGAAAGATAACCTAAGCCTACCTTTTAGAGACGATATTAACTATCATAAAAATAACCATAATAGATCAATATACCTCAGACACAAGAAAAAACAATACAATTAACACACTATTATTACCTCCAAACTAGGTCACTGAACATCCTATATTAAACACAAATGAAATTAATTGGACTATGTTCTATAGCCAACATATTATAAAAGAATGGAATATTCCTAAGAGATTCCAAACAAAAGGATTGATGAGTAAAATGCAATCAACAATTTTGAAGACTAAAGAGGCTTCCCAAGGCATTCAGTCTCTTAAAAACATTAAAAGAAATCATTCTATAAATATAAATGAGACAGAGTTGTGTGACATTTTACAAGCCAAAAACAACACTAGCACTATTCCAATGGTAGGATTTGCTTTGACATATGACATTATTCCACATGCATGAGGAAGTTTTCATTTCAACCATGCCACAAGAATAAGTAGTTTTAAAAGGGAGAGCATGTTTCTTCCCAAGCCATAAATAAGCATTCTAATGGTTAAGCATGTCCATATTATCCTTTTTGAGTATTAATTAATCGATATTAAGTTTTATGACTTCCAAACTAGGTCACTGAACATCTGATACTAAACACAAATGAAATTAATTAGACCGTGTTCTATAACGAACATATTATAAAACAACATAATATTCTCGAAAGATACATAACATCTGGCATGAGAAATAAAATTCAATAAACACATTCAAACACTAGAGAGGCTTCTCAATGTACTCACTCTCTTAAAAACATTAAAATAAAGCATTATATATATATATATATATATATATATATATATATATGAGACAAAACTTTGTTACATGCCAAAGACAATACTAGCACTATTCCAATAGTGGGATTTTTTATGACATATGACATTCTTCCACATGTATTAGGCAGTGCTCATTTCAACCATGCCACGAGAAGCAATTTAACAAGGGAGAGCATGTTTCTTCCCAAGCGACAAATAAGCATTCTAATGGTTAAGTCTGTCCATGTTTATAATTTTTGAGTATTCATTAATGGATATTAAGTCTTCTTTTTTATTGCTTAATCTTAAATTAAGGGCTAGTCATGCTTAATCAAAACTGAAATCGTTTATTTATCTCAAAGACACCTTAATTTAGATAAGTAGGATTAACTAGGAATATATGATATAAGCCTTAAATAGGTTTTTCCTATATTAATATGACTTAATAAAGATTAACTGATTCCTAAATATCCTCCTTAAGGTCCTCACTATATATCTCTCTTAGTTGTCTTAGTTGAGTTAATTAAGGCATTTTAAGATGATAGGTTGCCTTGAGAACCATACTCTTTCAGTATAAGTGTCTTGTTATGAAGTATAACTATATAAAGCATAGTCTCTTGTTTGTATATCTTATTAACTATTCAAAATGTTTCCCCTTCACGTTGACAGATAGCTCCTAATTGTTCAAAATATAAAAAAACAAGGCATATATGGCCACTCTTGTTGTGTTATATGCTAAATTGAAGAACTAATTCAACAAATCTTTATTGATTGTAGATTCATCGAAAAAATATGGAAGTAAATAAAGAGGGATACATTTACAGCGTAGCATAATCCCACATAACTAGGATATGATATTTAAGTTATGGAAAACTAATTTCCCCTTCTCACTTAGTGATAAGCCAATATACTCAAAAATATAGAGTCGCCTTCCAACCTACATCCTTTGGAAGATTTGGGTTCCTCATTATATTAAAATATTTAAAGGAAAATCCTCATCCTCTAAGAGAACTATCACCTCTTCTCTATCCCTCTTAAACGAATTAGTGGTAGTTGATTTTTCAAAATTCATCAATATGTAGAGCTCACTCCCGGAGAAATTAAGTGGCTAAAATTATTAAATTTTTGGGACTAGTTAAAAAGAGTGAACCCTTAGGAAAAGAAAGAGATCCTAAGGAATGTCCCTACAAGCTTATCCCAAAAGAAGAAAACATTAGTGTTTGGATCTCAAGATAGAAAAAACCTTTTTTGTTTTTTGTTGGGGATTCTAAGGATAATCCAAGGAACGTAGTCCACTTGGGGAGCTATCTGGGATGCTGATGGGAGATAGACATTTAAATTTGCATGGGGTGTATGACCTATAAAAATGACATTGCAGAAGTTGTTTTCCTCCGAAGACTCCATATTCATTCCTTAACCTTTGTACATATCATTTGTGTTGATGACTCTTTCCTTGTCATACAACTATTGTTAGGGAAAATCTTAGCCTTGAACTTGCAACTCCAAAAACTATGTGAGAGGGTCATGGCAACAATACAGATTCACAGAAGTTCAAATTTCACATGTGTTGACAAAACATAATGAGATGGCAGACTCTCTAGCCAATGAGGTCCCAAAGCTATCAAAAAGAAGAATGCTTTGGTTCAAAAGAGAGAGGATGCATGGAATATCTCACTCTTATGATCATATCCTATGAAATTTGTCCTGTACATCTCTATGCCATAAAATTATGTCTGTACATCTCTCTACCACAAAATTAAAGCTTCAAACGACCCCTCTAAGGGTGGATAAAATTTCTACCTATAGTAGATCCTATGAGTCTTGTTCACTAATTTTTTCATATAATATTTTAATGACCACGAAAAATCTATCAATGTATTTGAACATTCAATTGGTATGGTTCACATTGTATGTAGAACTTCGAAATGATTCCCTCAACCAACTTCATATGGAGATGGGAAAAAATGAGAATCTTTTGCTAGAAAAGGGGCCACCTTAATTGTTGGATTACTGAGAGGGGGGGTGAATCAGTAATAGAGAAATTTAATCCTTTTTAACCATATAATACAAGTGTTATATCAATGAAGCATTATCATCCAATAACTGCAGAGTAAATAAGCAATGAAAAAATTAACAAACATACACATACACAGTACACCAATGTTTTATGTGGAAACCCAAATCGGGAGAAAAACACATAATGTTTTTTCTTATATGTCTTGAAGAATTACATTCATTGGAAGCACCAACTTCCTTTGTTTTCCAGCTGCAATTGGAAGGAGGCTCCAACCCCCTAGTTTATCAGGCTACAACATGAGGGAAGCTCCAACTCCCCAATTCTCTGGCTACAACTAGAAGGAGGATACAACCCCCTATGTTATTTGGCTACAACCGAAAGTTGGCTACAACCACATGTCCTTGCCCTGTCCTGCCACCCTGAAGTAGAAGTAGAATGATGGAACCATTGTCAAACTGTCACTGTGAGATATACCACTATAAACCTGTACCAATAAATTTGAACCATGCATCAACCATGCATCAACCTGTAATCAACCTATACCATAAACAAGTGCATCAACCATGCACCAACCTGTATCAAATAACCTGTAATCAACCTATACCATAAACAAGTGCGTCCAACCATGTACCAAGTATGTACCAATAATGTGTCAACTACTCATCAACTATAACTCATCAATATGTACCAACATCATCAACTATACACCTCATGTATGTGCCAACTCATCAACTACTTGTCTTAACCCTATACTCAACATGTACCTCAACCAAAAGCCCTCATCAATTTCGTCATCCAAATATGATTTGTAGCTCTATAATAGACCTGGTGTATATGATAACATTCCTGCAAACCTTCCTTATCTTCAACAACAAGAGACTAGCATTTTCATCAAACTTTTCTTTAGTCTTACATGCCTAGTTTTGGATTAGTCAACAACCCTAACTTGAAGTAATCATAAATTTGTACCTGTAATGTATAAAGATATGAAACTGATATAGAATTTTCTTCAGTGTGTTTTATGAAATTCCTCCAGGTGTCACTACTTGGAACCTCTCAGAAAAGGAGTTGTAGCAAAAATGGATTACCTTGTTGAATTCTGGCTTATTCTAAAGAGCGACATTGTAGAGTGTGCATCTCATGAAATATTTGTTGAATTGATCTAAAACTATGAAAAATAATACTACAGACAATACCCTAACCAAAAAATTTGGTTTCACTGAATGTGGATCTGTTATGAAGAAGTTATGACGTTTTTACCTAAAACACTCGTTTGTGACTAGTTTCAGGACTAGCCACAAACCCTATTTTCCACGGAGTGTAACTCCAAAAATAAAATGACCCACAAGCTGATTTGTTTATCGCAGATGATTGGATATGTTTTCTCAGTGGGATAGAAATTTCAGATTCTAAATAATTATAGAAAACAAGTTATATCGAAAATGGTGAGATGACCTGTAAATAACATACCTTAGAAAGCACCATCAAAAGAATTTATCCTTCCTTGCATTTCGGCCTTATTTTCTTCACCTTCCCTTGGAATTTTGTCTTAGATATCCTTGGTTACCTCAAAAACCTATAGATATTCAATATTCTCAAGTGTTATTAAAATGAGAGAGCCTTGCCTCTTATTTATACTCTCCAAGTAGCTTCCTTAAAAACATCTTCTAGGTCACTTGGCCCCACTTTCC
>ML779350.1:329932-344403 GCA_009831015.1 Picea engelmannii
ATTTATTTTGTATTCACTTTGAATTATAATACACTCATTACTTCACTTTATTATTTACCTTTTAAAATCTCTTAAACCACTTTGACTACTTTGACCTTTTGGGGCTTCTAGATTACATATGAGGGTCCTCCAACTTCGTAAGGAAATAACTCTCAAACCATGAGGAGTTATGTGACATTCCACATACCACCAGAAATGGAATGAAATTTACTATCCATATAGAATATTATTATCTGAAAATATATCATAATTCATACCGTTATACATCAAACAAACTTGGATCCATTACCCAAACCTGGGTCTCCAACTTCTCATGGTCATAACTCTCTAACCGTGAGGAGTTATGTGACGTTCCACATACCAACGGAAATGGAATGACAAGAGATATCTATATAGGATATTTTACCAGATAAATTCATTGTCCTTCATCTCATTATTCCACAATTAAGCATGGGTTCTCTTACTCCACAAAGCGTCTTCCCATGAGGGCTTTCACCATAAGGGAACCACTTTGGAGCTCATCCATATTTACTTATTATCAAACATGAAAAGACAATAATGAGTCATCTTTACATCAAACAATCGTGGGTCCATTACCCAAACCTTTGTGTTGCGGTGATTTCTTCAAGGATTGACATCAATGACAACCAACCTTAATCAATAATCTCCCCCTTTGACATTGATGGAAACAATCTGATGCAATATTGAAATCATATCACTCATGAACCCCCTAGAACCATGCCTCTATCCTCTACATATGATAAATCTCTCCCCCTTTTTCATCAATGGAAAAGGTATCTTTCCATCCAGGGCTTCTCCCCCTGACTGAACTATCCTCTTATGGTGCTTCCTCGTGTACATCTAAGACATATAAGATAAGAATTCAAAAAACATTCAAAAAGCATTCATTTGGAGTAGAAATAAATCCAATTATTTGGCAAAGATATTCAAAGGCTTCTCGTGGAAGTGATTTTGTAAATATGTCTTCCACTTGTTCTTTTGTGCCCACATACTCAACTCTGATGTTCTTTTCTGCAACCTGTTCCCGTAGAAAGTGATACTTAATTGGAATGTGCTTCGTCTTGGAGTGCATCAACAGGGTTTTTGAGATACTGATGGCACTTGTATTATCACAATATTGGAATGGGCTCATCATACTCAAACTGTATATCTGTTAAAGTTTGTTTCATCCAAAGAAACTGTGTACAACATGTTGTTGCTGCAATATACTCTGCCTTGAATGTAGATAGAGATAATGATGATTGTTTCTTGCTTATCCATGATAACAAACACTCACTTAAGTAGAACGTTGCTCCACTGGTGCTTCGTTAGTCATCAATACAACCTTCCCAATATGCATCTGTGTAGGTAATTAGTGATAGATCTTTTCCTTTTGGATACCATAATCCAAACTCTTATGTTCCTTTGAGATATCTGAAAATCCTCTTTATTGCTAATACATGTGATTCCTTTGGTGTTGCTTGAAATCATGCCACATGTCCAACTACTTACATTGCTTCTAGTCTGTATGTTGTCACATATAGTAGGCTACCAATCATTGACCTGTATTTTCTCTGATATGTAGACTTCGAATCATCATCTTTTCTCAACTTACAACTGGTTTGCATGGGAGTGATAACTGGTTTGCAATCTTCCATTCTGAACCTCTTTAGCATTTCTCTGATATACTTGGTTTGAGAAATAAAAATTCCTTAGTTTCTTTGACGTATCTGAAGTCCCAGAAAGAAGGATAGTTCTCCAAGTAACGACATTTCAAATTCATTCGACATTTCTTTTGCAAATTTCTAGCTTAACCTGTCATCATCACTACCAAAAATAATATCATCAACATAAAATTCAATTAATAAAATATTACCTTGACTTATCTTGATGTAGAGGTTGTTGTCTGCACTTTCTTTTTCTGAACCCTGTCTATTGCAGATACTTATCTAGTCTAGAGTACCATGCTCTAGGAGCCTGTTTTAGACCATACAAGGCCTTCCTTAATTTACATACATAGTTTGTGTTTTCTAAAAACTGAAATCCTTATGGTTGTTCAATGTAGACTTCTTCTTCAAGCTCCCCATTCAGAAAAGTTGATTTTACATCCATCTGATATACTTTAACATTTTTGGAGCATGCATAAGCTAAAAGTAAACGGATTGCTTCCATTTTGTCAATTGGGGAAAATGTCTCGTGAAAGTCGATTCCTTCAATCTATGCATATCCTTTACATACCAATCTAGCTTTGTTCCTTATAACCTGTCCATATTCATTCAATTTATTCATGAAAACCCATTTTTTGCCGATCACATTCTTATTCTTTGGTCTTGGAACCAATTCCCAAGTGTGATTTTTCTCTATTTGATCCAATTCTTCATCCATGGCCTTATTCCAAAATTCATCCTTGCTAGCTTCTTCAAAACAGTTTGGTTCAATTATAGATAAGATTGCTAGGTGTGTTTGTTCTGGTGAATGGATTTTTCTTCTAGTCTCAACTCCTGCATCTTTATTTCCAATAATTTGATCTAAAGGATGATTCTTCTGTACTCATTTGCTAGGTGTCTTTGGAGATACTTTCTGAACTTTCTCTTCTACTTCTGGTAGATTCTCTTCATCTTCATCTTCCTCTTCTACTTATTTTTCATATTCTTCTTCGAAAAGTTGTTCCATTGATTTGTTTTCTTCTTCCTTTAATTCTGGTCTGCCTGTTTCATCAATTGTTACGTTGATGCTTTCCACAACTTTGTTCAATCTTAGATTGTAACACTTGTATGCTTTCCTTGTACTTGAGTAACCAACAAGTATTCCTTTGTCCACACGAGAGTCAAACTTTCCCATTCTTCCATCTTCTTCTATGCCATAGCAAACTTTTGTTGGTATTATGGTAGCTGCAGGAGGTATTTACCTCCACGTGTAAACCTGACAAGGATAGAATACTCCGGGAAGCAAGAAGAAACCCTAATGAGTTGGATAATAACCCTAGAAGACTTGTCGGCTCAAGAAGATAATTTATATTAGGTTATTAACCTCCAAGAAAAGAAGTTGTCCATAAATAATAATATATACTGAATAGACAGATACCCAGAATGAAAAGTTGGCCTAGGAAGTTAGCCAGAATTAGTATAAATACAGGAGGTCAGTTCTCATTCTGGCAGGTAGTCTCAGAATTGCAGAGCAACACTTGTGCGCACTGCAATTGCCTAGTTTCTACGCAGGTTTGGAGGAGAGTTGTCGTTGCAGCTGTTGCAGCTAGCAGTTACGCTTGGACTATCTCTTGGCTAGGGTTTGGACTATCTAACCTAGGGTTTTATTCAACTGTTGAAAGTATGGCCACTACAAGAATCATTGTCCCGAGATAAATAAAAGGAAGGAGAAACATGAAGCATCAGTTGTCGAAGAAAATGAATCTACAAAGAAGACTAAGCAAGATGAAAGAGACTTCTTCTTCTAAAGGTAACAATACTCTTCTTATTCGTTGTACATATCTTGTCTGCATCGTCTCTGTACATATCTTGTATATCTATCTCTTGGAAAATAATGTGTTCCAAGAATAACTATACCGATGGAAGAACAATAAGATAAGGATTGATATCATTGGATAATACATGAAAGAATGGAATACATCAAGCAAATCATGTGGAAACTATTGCAAGATGAGCCAAATAAATCATGAAGAGACTTAGAAGAAGCAAAGATAGAAAGAAGTCAACAATCAAGAGGAAATTGGAGAAAGACTTATGACGTTCTATAGAAGACAACAAGATGGAAGCGTGGAATCTGTTAGACAGAGAGAGCCAATTATATATTGCATAAGAAAATAAGGATGAAGACATAAGCATGGACTCTGTTAGACGGAGGGAACCAATTATATGCACTCATACATGAAGCAATAACTAGGAGGGAGATAATCCTATGATCCATTGAAGATGATGAAGTATATATCCATGGTAGTAACCATGAAAGACAATATGTGCTCAGTTCGACCTCAGAAGAAGTCTTCTTAGAAGAGAAGCCTTAAAGTATCCTTGGTTGTCCATCCAGATATGTGATCCTATGATGAAAAGAAGTTGAATCGTTAGGGCATGGAATCTATAAGAAAATCCATGGACCCAAAGGTTAAAGAAAAACATGAGGAAGAACATGAAGATTCCAAGAAAGAAGAGAAGCTTAAACAACCAATCATTGTATCGAGAATCACAAGATTACCAGCCTAATATGAAAGGAAATCAAGAAGAACTGAAAGTTGTGATGAAGAACAATGTAGAGAAGACTTATGAATGAAAGCATTGCAAGATCCAGAACTAGAGGTTCTCCCAGATGGAGGGAGAAGACTATAATTGCTCATTCAAGTAAACCAGACATACCTCTACATGAGTCATTATATCATCCATGGGTTGGAGTGCTACATCAATATGAATGCCGAGACTATTCTCCAGAGAAATTGAACAAAGAGAATATGAAGAGCAACCTCAAGACTTTGAGGCATACCAGAAAGAGACCCTTGTATATAGATGAAAGAAGATAACTTGGTGAAGAACCTCCAATGCAAAGTATAAGCGTGGTGAATATTCTCTGTATTGTATCAAGATGATTACTCAGTAGAACAGATCTCATGATGACAGAAGAAGTGCCACATGGATATCTTCCAGTGTTCCAACAATGATATACTTTATTGATCAGAGCTACATGAAGCCTTCAGAGAAAACTAGTGCTCCAGAACAAAGTACATTTGAAATCAAGCATTACATTATCCATGATGAAGTTCAGAAAGGAGAAAGAGGTTCTCCATTACATATCTCCACAGATGAGTAGATAAGCAGACATTTTGGTAAAGTTTATGTCCAAAATGAAAGAGTTTGCGTACTCAAGCTGGAGCTCGTGGAGACGACTTCCTTATTAAAAAAGGAAGAGATGACTCCCAGGTTGGGAGGGAGAACTGATATGTATTGATTTATGGAAAATCATTTTTCAGTTCAAAAAATGGTCCAGGATGAGCAGCTTCCTTTCCAGTTCGGAAAGTGGATTGAGATTTCTGATGGACAACGATTTCCCATTGTGGTTAACATGGGAAATGGTCCAAATTGTTGATGTATCATAGACAATGAATTCCCATTGTGGTTAACATGGGGAGTGGTCTAGGGAAGTCTCTCTTCTTGATATTTACTCAAGAAGACTGACCCGCCTCGCCAAACAACGATTTCTCATTGTGGTTAACATGAGGAATGGTCCTTTGGAGGTTGATACAGGACAGTCTTTTCCTCTTGTGTTTAAGATAATAAATGGTTTGGATAGTCATTCCTTAGGGTTTATACATTCTCTCCAGGGTGCACTTTGATTAGTGTAGGAGGAATGGCCCAGTGTGGGGAATGGTCCAGGATCAACAATCATGGACATGTATTCCTTAGGTTTTGTACATTCTCTCCATGGTGCACTTTGATTGGTGTAGGAGGAATGGAACAGGGTGGGGAATGGTCCAGGATCAGCAATCAGGGACAAACAGTCCTTAGGATTTATACATTCTCTCCAAGGTGCACCTTGATTAGTGTAGGAAGAATGGCCTAGGGTGAGGAATGGTATAGGTTCAGAAGACAGGACAATTATTCTTCCTTGCTTGAGAAGAATAGTCCAGATATCTCATTGTTCTACTATGAGGGAAGATATTCTTTCAGATCTCACAGATGTGAGTGAAATATTGGCCCAGATGATTCAATTTATATCATAACATTGTTTCTGTGTCGATTGATATCAGATGATTGTTATGAAGACTGTATGACAGTAGATGTATACTATTGTGGTGGATGTGTTCCACTATTCGTGACTATATGTTCTTGATCAAGTACTTGTGTGTTACTTGGTGTGGTAGTGTACCATTGGATTGTAGTTATGTACTACTATGGATAGACACAATTGTGTTATATTTTGTTCTGATTGCCTTGAAGACTATCAACAGTTTCTTGTAAATAATTATCATCTAGATGAATGATGAACATAGATTTTCTAGACAGAAAATGGTTTAGAACATTTACTCTTCTAGATTAGAAGAATGGCTCTTGTATCACTCTGTGGAGTGAGCATCATGTCTGATTACTCAGATAGAGTATGGTTTCGAGAGATGATGCAGTTGATGATGATGATGGTGCTCATGATCTAGTCATGATCTAGTCTATATAACTATGTTGATGCTACCGAGTGAATGGTGTGTTTTGTGCTCAAGGCCATTACCTATAATACCTCCCTAACTAGGAGGGAGTTTTGATATTATGGTAGCTGCAGGAGGTATTTACCTCCACGTGTAAACTTGACAAGGATAGAATACTCTGGGAAGCAAGAAGAAACCCTAATGAGTTGGCTAAAAACCCTAGAAGACTTGTCATCTCAAGAAGATAATTTATATTAGGTTATTATCCTCCAAGAGAAGAAGTCGGCCATAAATAATAATATATATTGAATAGACAAATACCCAAAATGAAAAGTCGGCCCAGGTAGTTAGCCAGAATTAGTATAAATACAGGAGCCCAGTTCTCATTCTAGCAGGCAATCTCAGAATTGCAGAGCAACACTTGTGTGCACTGTAGTTGCCCAGTTTCTATGCAAGTTTGGAGGAGAGTTGTCATTGCAGCTGCTGCAGCTAGCAGTTATGCTTTGACTATCTCTTGGCTAGGGTTTAGACTATCTGATCAAGTCTTATTGGTGCGTTATCCTTGGGGAAAGGTGTGCTACCCTTTGTTTGGCTATCTAGCCTAGGGTTTCCTTCCAGAGTGATTCTCTGTCAAAGTTAAGGTGCTAAGAGGGTGGCTTCGGCCTATGGTTAGGTGACAAGGGTATTGTCAATGGTAAAACAAGCACATCCACTTATATTCTAACAACTTTCATATTCCTTTCCTAGACAACACTTTTCATTTCCAATTTCACTTAACATATATATGTTGTTTGAAGTTCTTGCAGTTGTACCGACCAATTTCCCCGAACCTTCTTTTCTTATCTCACACTTTTCTGAATCGAAAGTAAGTTTATGACCTTGGTCACACATTTGAATCACACTTAGAATATTATCTTTCATATATTCTACAAGTAGAACATTTTGTGCCTTTTCATTCTTGTTCCCAATTCAGACTATGCCTTCTCCAATGATTTTGGATGAATTATCATTTTCGAAGGAGACTGGTCCATTTTTTTATTTTCGTAATGTAAGAAAATTGTGTTTATCACCTGTCATGGGTTTTGAACATCCATTGTCAACATACCAATTGTGTTTCTTCTGCTTAGCTTGTAGAGGGACTATGAATTCTTCATTGTTATACTGATATTGCTTTCTTATCCATGTCATTTTCTAAGGTTCTTGTATGTGACTGTTGTTATTCTGTTGAGGTTCTTTAGGAGGGACTGTCATTCTGCAATCTTTGGCCATATGTCCAAAATTGTTACATTTGTAACATTCCACTTTAGTTCTCAAAGATTCAAACCTGTTGTAACTTCTTCTTTGTGTGTCACTAGGTCTCCTTGAATAATCCTTTTCTGTATAACTCTCAAAGTTGTTATTGTTTCTGTTGTTAGCTCTGCAATTCACAGCTTTATGTCCAAAATTATTACATGCATAACATAAACCAAAAACTATAGTTTGATACCTGGGAGTTGAAGATCTTCTGAAAGGAGGTGCTCTTATGAATCCTTATTCTTCTTGAGGCCTATCTGTCTATTGTTGATTCTGAAACTTGAATCTTCTTGGTGGAGGAGTGTCCCTGTAATGTTCCTTGTATATCTTCCTATCCTCTTTGATTGTTTCTGCATAGTTCTTTGTATTTGTTTCTTGCTCTGTTGTTTTGTAGCTTGATCCCTTTTCTGTCCGATTGTATCCAAGTCCAGACTTGTCAAGATGAGATTTTTGACTGCTGATAATGTCATCCAGAAATTTTTAGCTATTCTGCATATTTTTCTTTTGAATATCCTTTCTTAGTGTGACAACCTTTTCTTCCAAGTTTCCAATGATCTTGTCCTTTTCTTCTAGTTGTTCTTTGAGTGCTTCTTCAATTATTTTATCTTCTTCTATTCGAACCTTCAATTTTGTGATCATTTGTTCTAGTTCTCGAGTGTCCTTTTTCTTGTCTAGTTATGCTTGTAGTTTCTTGTTTTTCTTCTTTTCTCTTCTGATAACTTCTATGTCACACACTAATTCTTATTAATAGTCAACTTCTGCCTCTTCAATTTCTTCTTCAACTTCTTCACATTCTTATTCGACTTCTTCATATTCTTCTTCAGAGTCTTCTTTGTCAGAGTCTTTTACTGCCATGAATATAACTCTTCCTATCTCATTGTCACTGACTTCATCTTCATCTGATGATGAGATGTCTTGTTTGGTGTATAATCTTTTCTTGAAAAATTTCTTTGTAGTTCTTTTTCCTTTATATGTGTGTTTTCCTTTTGAGTAACCTTCATCATTTCTCTTTTTCTTATGAGGAAATTTGTTAGCAAAATGACCAATACCATCACAATTAAAACAAATTAAAGGGATCTTACCTCTATACCTACCGTTGGTTCCCTTGTTCAATCTCTTGACGAAGTTAGCCACTTCTTCATCATCTTCTGAGGCATCACTGTTGCTGTTATATTCTTCTTGTTCCTTTTTATTTTTCTTTGATCTTTTGGATGCCTTGAAGGTTGCTTCTTTTACATCTGGATTTTCTTGCTCAGTTCTCATTTCATATGCTATGAAGATTCCATGCAGTTTTTCCATGCTTATTGAGTCCAGATCCAATCTTTCTTGTAGTGTTGATATCTTAGGGTTGAATATCATAGGAAGAGATCTTAGTATCTTTTGAACAATTACAGATTCTTCAATTTATTCTCCCAATCCTATGATTGCATTCACTGTTTCATCGACTCATAAGAAGTAGGCTGTGATATCTTCATCTTCCTTCATTTTTAGTTGTTCGAACTGACCTCTGTAAGTCTGAACCTTTGCTACTTTGACTTTTGTATCTCCTTCATAAATATTTTGAAGCTTGTCCCAAATCTCCTTAGCGAATTTACAATGTGCAACTTTGGTGAATACCGTATCACTGAGACCATTCAAAAGTGCATTTGTGGATTTGGAATTATTCTCACTGAGTTTTACTGCTTTGTCATTTGTTGGTGGAACTGCTGGTGTTGTGTATCCATCTACAATTGATTGCCAAACTTGAAATCCCTGTGCCTGTATATATGTCCTCATCCTTATGCTCCAAAAAGAATAATTATGTCCATCAAACTATGGTATTCCATTTTTGTATGAGTTGGTACTCTCCATGATCTACCTTTCAGTGGTTAAATTGATTTCTAAAGGAACCTTCTTTGATACCAATTGTCGGATTACTAAGAGGGGGGGTGAATAATAATAGAGAAATTTAATCATTTTTAACCATATAATCCAAGTGTTATATCAATGAAGCATTATCATCCAATAACTGCAAAGTAAATAAGAAATGAAAAAATGAAAAAATATACACATACACAGTACACTAGTGTTTTATGTCGAAACCCAAATCGGGAGAAAACCACGAAATGTTTTTTCTTATATTTCTTGAAAAATTACATTCATTGGAAGCACCAACTTCCTTTGTTTTCCAACTGCAACTGGAAGGAGGCTCCAACCCCCTATTTTCTCAGGCTACAACCTGAGGGAAGCTCCAACTCCCCAATTCTCTGGCTACCACCAGAAGGAGGCTACAACCCCCTATGTTCTCCGGCTACAACCGGAAGGTAGCTACAACCACCTATCCTTGCCCCGTCCTGCCACCCTGAAGTAGAAGTAGAATGATGGAACCACTGTCAAATTTTCACTGTGAGATATACCGTTGTAAACCTGTACCAATAAATATGAACCATGAATCAAGCATGCATCAACCTGTACCTCAACCTGTAATCAACCTGTACCATAAACAAGTGCATCAACCATGCACCAACCTGTACCAAATAACTTGTAATTAACCTGTACCATAAACAAGTGCATCCAACCATGTACCAAGTATGTACCAATCATGTTTCAACTACTCATCAATATGTACCAACATCATCAACTATACACCTCATGTATGTGCCAACTCATCAACTACTTGTCTCAACCATGTACTCAACATGTACCTCAACCAAAAGCCCTCATAAATTTCATCATCCAAATCTGATTTGTAGCTCTGTAATATACCTGTTGTATATGATCACATTCTTGCAAACCTTCCTTATCTTCAACAACAAGAGACTAGCATTTTCATCAAACTTTTCTTTAGTCTCACATGCCTAATTTTGGATTAGTCAACAACCCTAACTTGAAGTAATCATAACTTTGTACCTGTAATGTATAAAGATATGAAGCTGATACACGATGTTCTTATTGTGTTTTATGCAATTCCTCCAGGTGTCACTACTTGGAACCTCTCACAAAAGGATTGATAGAAAAAATGGCATACCTTGCTGAATTCTGGCTTATTCTAGAGAGTGACCTTATAGAACATGCCCCGCACTGAATATTTGTTGAATTGATCTGAAACTATGAAACATCATACTAAATACTATACCCTAACAAAAATATTTTGTTTCAATGAATTTGGATATTTTATGAATACATTAGGACGTTTTTACCAGAAACACATGTTTTTGACTAGTTTCAGGACTAGCCACAAACCCTATTTTCCACAGAGTATAACTCCAAAACTACAATGACCCACAAGATGAATTTTTTACCAAATATACTTGGATATGTTTTCTAAATTTCATAGCAATTTCACAGTCTGACTCATTATATAAAAATTTTTATAGCAAAAATGGTGAGATGACCTGCAAATAACATACCTTAGAAAGCACCATCAAAATAATTTATCCTTCCTTGCATTTCGGCCTTCTTTTCTTCACCTTCCCTCAGAATTTAGGTTTAGATATCCTTGGTTACCTCAGACACCTATAGATATTGAATATTCTCAAGTGTGATTAAAATGAGAGAGCCTTGCCTCTTATTTATACTCTCCAAGTAGCTTCCTTAAAAACATATTCTAGGTCACTTGGCCCCACTTTCCTTATTTTAGGGTTAACCCACTTCTAATTTCTCCATTAAATTTATTATTGAAACAATTTATTTTTTATTCACTTTGAATTATAATACAATCATTACTTCACTTTATTATTTACCTTTTAAAATCTCTTAAACCACTTTGACTACTTTGACATTTTGGGGCTTCTAGATGACATATGTGGGTCCTCCAACTTCGTAAGGCCATAACTCTCAAACCGTTAGGATTTATGTGACGTTCCACATACTAGCATAAATGGAATGACATGTAATATCCATATAGAATATTATTTTGTGAAAATATATCATAACTCATACTGTTATCCATCAAACAAACTTGGGTCCATTACCTAAACCTAGGGTCTCCAACTTCTCATGGCCATAACTCTCTAACCGTGAGGAGTTATGTGACATTCCACATACCACTGGAAATGGAATGAAAAGAAATATCCATATAGTATATTTTACCAGAAAAATTCAATGTCCTTCATCTCATTATTCCACAATTAAGCATGGGCTCTCTTACTCCACAAAGCGTCTTCCCGTGAGGGCTTTCACCATAAGGGGACCACTTTGGAGTTCATCCATATTTAATTCTTATCAACCGCGACAAGACAATAATGAGTCATATTTACATCAAACAATCTTGAGTCCATTACCCAAACCTTTGTGTTGTGGGGCTTTCTTCAAGGGTTGACATCAATGACAACCAACCTGGTGCAAACCTCGACCCTCGGGCAAAGATCCACACAGGATCATTCTAAATCTTCCCTGAATCAAATTGACTTTTAAATTCCTCCACATGGAATCCCACACATGTTGGCAAAAGTTTAACAAGTAGCGTATTCTTGTCATTGATGGAAAGTACAACAGTGGAGATGGCAGGATAAGAAGGATAAAATCCCTTGGGGATTCAGACGTAAAATCTCAGGAGGAACAACATTGAGGAAAACGCGCGCAACAAAGCTCAAGATACAGGAGTTTGCAGAGGAGAAGGAAGACAGAGATCCAGTGACCGTTGGATCCCATTCAAATTTCCCAAAAGGCCGACAACCGTCAGATCTGCAGAAGCTGCGAGGGAGATAAGCCATCGGGAGATCGGAGTTCTCAAGATCGTGAGAACTGGGACATTGAAAGTCTTGATATCCAGACATAATTGGGACCTTCCATTTGGAAGGACGCGTGGCAGCGATCGGGCGCCACCGGGAGAAGCTCGACGGGAGGCTTCATCTTAGAATCGAGAATCGGAGTTTCACGAGTTTCGTGAACAATTACAACAGAAACCCCGAAATCGCGATGAAATAAATCCCAACTAAACCTTAACCGTCAGATCAACATGTTATCTAGACCATCGATCCAACTCACGACCGCAGACCACGTCAGCTAATGACACATGGCACAACCAAGGAATGACAGGTGTCAGGAAAATTCAACACTTCAGGCACATGTAAGTCACGAATCAGAGTGACACATGGCACTATTTAACACATGTCAGACCACGTGTGACGTCAGCAGAGTATCGAGGATCGGGACTTTGAAATGACAAAGTCACTTGACATCAGGAATGCTGATTTCGCGATGAGCAATTTCGTGATTTTATCACAGCTGTTGAATAAAGATCGCATCTGGACCGTTGATTCAAGTCTGTATCAGAGTTTCGCGGATCGCGAATTCGAGAGGCAAAGAACTCATTGCATCAAGAATTTTGATTTCGTGATATGAAAAATCGCGAAATGATCTGAGCCGTAGGATCAAGTGTTGATCAGGACCGTTGATCACAACCTGTATCGGAGTTTCGGGGATCGCGAATTCATGAGGCAAAGAACACAATGCAACGAGAATCCCGATTTCACGATATGTGAAATCGCGAGTGAATCTGGACCGTCAGATCCAGAAATGACCAGGACCATAGATGTAACTCCATATCGGAGTTTCGGGGATTGCGAATTCAAAATGGAAAGAACTCAATAAAACAAGAATCCCGATTTCGCGATATCACGATCCAATCGTGGCCATTGAAACAAGTTCATATCTGTACCATTGGTTCAACTTCATGTCGGAGTTTCACGAATCGCAATATGGAGAGACATAAGGCTGTAGTCACAACCCTTGGTCATGGGAAGAGAAGGAGTCAGTCCGGATAAGCTCCACATCGAAGTTTTTGGGGATCGGGATTTGTAAGTGACTAAAACTATGAACGCCAAGAGTGTCGAAATTGCGAAATATGAAATCTCGATTGGATCTGAACCGTTGGATCAAGTATTTATTGCAGGGCTATTGTTGCATGCAATAGTAAAACTACCAGAAACCATTGATGGTTTCAGCCAGAGGACTAGAAGACACTTGGGAAAACGGCCAGAGAAGCTGAAGAGTTACGATGAACATCACGTAGAGCACTCGAGAGGTGGAGAAGATTGGCGTAGTTGGAGCATGCAAAGGAATGGAAAACATTGCATGCACAAAGTGCACAGAAGATATAAATACAGAGTACAGAGAAGAGAAGGGGTTGTTGTTGTTGTTGCTGTTGGAGGTTGTTGTGATTGTTGCTTGTAAAGGTGATTCAGGTGTGAAGAAGGATCACAGTGTAGCAGCTGAATATCACAGAAGAGGAACTATGCAAATAATGGATATGGCGCACAGAGCATAAACAACAGAAGACCAGACAGCGTAAGTGATATGTGCAGAAAGGCAGTGTGGCAGAAAGAGCAACGAGATGCAGCAGAACAATGATAAGTCGGGTAAGCCACTGTTGATCATTATATCACTGTAATAAGTTTCAAAAGCAAAGATTTATATTTTAGGGTGGTTGGGAGGTGCTTTGGAGGACTGTTGTCCTCAGAGGTTCAAGTGGGTTCTTGAACACAGGGAGTTGGTGCTTCCTTCTAGTTGGTGCTAGAGAAACTAGGGAGTCGGTGCTTCCTTCTAGTTGGTGCTAGAGAAAAAAGAGGGTTGGTGCTCTCAGCAAGTTGCAGCTTGCAAAGCTGAGGTTGTAGCCTCATTATGAGTTGGTGCTCATATGTATGATACTGTAAAGAATGTAACCATTACTTATCATATAAAAGAAAAAGAGGTTTTTACCCTGCATGGGTTTCCTCGGAAAATAACTGTCTCTGTGTTTCTCATATATGTGACTGATGCTGAATGTGCGTGTGTTTATTTCTCTGCTTTATTGTGATCATCATTCAGTGTTTCTGCAAAGAGTTTTAAAAAGAAGCATAATTGTTTAAGCTCAGTAACAACTGATTCACCCCCCTCCCTCTCAGTTGTCCAACAATTGGTATCAGAGCCGACCCCTTTTATCTAAGGGTAGATCTTAGAGCTTAAACATGTCAAGCCATGAAGGAAATTCAACCAATAAGGCCCCTCTGTTCAATGGAACAAACTTTACCTTCTGGAAAGTTAGAATGAGAACCTACATAATGGCTTTAGGTGC
>ML779350.1:344503-357668 GCA_009831015.1 Picea engelmannii
ATTCAGACACTTGCAGACTTAGAGGTAAAATATACTGCACCGATCCCAATTCATTGTGATAACACAAGTGCCATTAGTGTGTCTAAAAATCCTGTCCTCCACTCCAAGACAAAACATATTCCCATAAAATATCATTTTCTGAGGGAGCAGGTCACCAATCAGATTGTTCAGGTCCATTACATTCCCACTTCAGAACAAATTGCAGACATCTTTACTAAGCCCCTAGCCAAGACACCGTTTGAATATCTCAAACAAAAGCTGGGTGTCATTTCGTTTCACACCTAAAAGAGTCCATCCTGTTAGGGGGAGATTTGTATTGTTTGATTATCTAATGCCTCCTACATTTACTGCAATAGCTCAGGGGGAGCATGTCTCTTCTTTGACATTGATGTCAAAGGGGGAGAAAAGAATCTCGGTGCTGTAGTTGCCATCAATGCCAAAGGGGGAGATTGTTGGCAAAAGTTTAACAAGTAGCGTATGCTTGTCATTGATGGCAAGTAAAACGGTGGAGATGGCAGGATAAGAAGGATAAAATCCCTTGGGGATTTGGACGTAAAATCTCAGGAGGAACAACATTGAGGAAAATGTGTGCAGCAAAGCTCAAGATACAAGATTTTGCAGAGGAGAAGGAAGACAGAGATCCAGTGACCGTTGGATCCCATTTAAATTTCTCGAAAGGTCGACAACCATTAGATCTGCAGAAGCTGTGAGGGAGATAAGCCATCAGGAGATCAAAGTTCTCAAGATCGTGAGAACCGGGACATTGAAAGTCTCGATATCCCAACATAATCGGGACCGTCCATTTGGAAGGACGCGTGGCAGCGATCGGGTGCCACTGGGAGAAGATCGACAGGAGGCTTCATCGGAGAATCGAGAATCGGAGTTTCATGAGTTTCATGAACAATTACAACAGAAACCCCGAAATCATGATGAAAGAAATCCCAACTGAACCTGAACCGTCAAATCAACATGTGATCTAGACCATCGATCCAACTCACGACAGCAGACCACGTCAGCTAGGGACACGTGGCACAACCAGGGAATGACAGGTGTCAGGCAGATTCAACACTTCAGGCACATGTAAGTCACGAATCAGAGTGACACGTGGCAGTATTTAGCACGTGTCAAACCACATGTGACATCAGCAGAGTATCAGGGATCGGGACTTTGAAATGAAAAAGTCACTTGACATCAGGAATGTCGATTTCGCGATGAGCAATTTCATGATTTAATCACAGCCACTGAATAAAGATCGCATCTGGACCGTTGATTCAAGTCTGTATCAGAGTTTCACGGATTGTGAATTGGAGAGGCAAAGAAATCATTGCATCTAGAGTGTCGATTTCGCGATATGCGAAATCGCGAAATGATCTGAGTTGTAGGATCAGGTGTTGATCAAGACCGTTGATCAACCCATATCGGAGTTTCAGGGATCGCAAATTCATGAGGCAAAGAACACAATGCAACGAGAATCCCGATTTCGCGATATGCAAAATCGCGAGTGAATCTGGACCGTCAGATCCATAAATGATCGGGACCATAGATGTAACTCCATATCGGAGTTTCGTGGATCGTGAATTCAAAATGGAAAGAACTCAATACAACAAGAATCCCGATTTCGCGATCTGCGATATCACGATCCAATCGTGGCTGTTGAAACAAGTTCATATCTGGACCGTTGGTTCAACTCCGTGTCAGAGTTTTGTGAATCACAATATGGAGAGACATAAGCCTGTGGTCACATCCCTTGGTCACGGGAAGAGAAGGAGTCAGTCCGGATAAGCTCCACATCGGAGTTTCGAGGATCGGGATTTGTAAGTGACTAAAAATATGAACGCCAAGAGTGATGAAATCGCGATATATGAAATCTTGATTGGATCTGAACCGTTGGATCAAGTATTGATCATAGGGATACTGTTGCATGCAACAGTAAAACTACCAGAAACCACTGATGGTTTCAGCCAGAGGACTAGAAGACACTTGGGAAAATGGCCAGAGAAGCTGAAGAGTTATGATGAAGATCACGCAGAGCACTCAAGAGGTGGAGAAGATTGGCGTAGTTGGAGCATGCAAAGGAATGGAGAACATTGCATGCACAAAGTGTACACAAGATATAAATACAGAGTACAGAGAAGAGAAGGGGTTGTTGTTGCTGTTGTTGTTGGAGGTTGTTGTGATTGTTGCTTGTAAAGGTGATTCAGGTGTGAAGAAGGATCACAGTGCAGCAGCTGAATATCACAGAAGAAGAACTGTGCAGAGAATGGAGATGGCGCACAGAGAATAAACAACAGAAGACCAGAAAGCGCAAGTGATATGTGCAGAAAGGCAGTGTGGCAGAAAGAGCAATGAGATGCAGCAGAACAGTGATAAGTCGGGTAAGCCACTGTTGATCATTATATCACTGTAATAAGTTTCAGAAGCAAAGATTTATATTTTAGGGTGGTTGGGAGGTGTTAGGGAGGACTGTTGTCCTTAGAGGTTCAAGTGGGTGCTTGAACATAGGGAGTTGGTGCTTCCTTCTAGTTGCTGCTAGAGAAACCAGGGAGTCGGTGCTTCCTTCTAGTTGCTGCTAGAGAAAACAGAGAGTTGGTGCTCTCAGCAAGTTGCAGCTTGCAAAGATGAGGTTGTAGCCTCATTATGAGTTGGTGCTCATATGTATGATACTGTAAAGAATGTAACCATTACTTATCATATAAAAGAAAAAGAGGTTTTTACCCTGCATGGGTTTCCTCTGAAAATATCTGTCTCTATGTTTCTCATATATGTGATTGATGCTGAATGTCCGTGTGATTATTTCTATGCATTATTGTGATCATCATTCAGTGTTTCTACAAAGAGTTTTAGAAAGAAGCATAATTGTTTAAGCTCAGTAACAACTGATTCACCCCCCCCCCTCTCAGTTGTCCAACAACACACACACCACAGTGTTTTCCACAGGTCCTTACAGGTATTCCCACGTGATCAAACACAAGGCATCAACCCAAATATCCTGCCCAACAATATGATTGCGTCCTTTGCCGAATCAAGATTTCGGGTTTCGCGATATCGCGATTCCTATTTTCAAGTTTCTTGTCTCTTCAACCTCCGAAACCCGAAATTCTGAATTGTTGAAATCTTTGGCCGCGTCCTCCTCCACAGTTGTGTCGCATTTCGCAACTTTAGGAATTCTGGAGTAAAGAACCCTGACCTATTGTCTTTGAAACTGTCGAAATGTCGAATCTCAATGCGTTCATCAAAGGCTGGCTCCCCAACAAAACTTTTCATCGATTCGGAGTTTCAGACTTCACGATTTCGCGAATCTAGCTGCAAGACTCCCGGTTCTTCAACCTTTAAAACTCTGAAATGGTCAACGAGGATTGACTCCGCCAATTGATGAAAATGTGCCACCTGTCTTTCCCCCTATACTCTGTTTCCCATGTGGATTCTTGCCACCTTTCCACTCAAGCTCTCTGGCTTTCGGAACTTGAACAACCCTTCGACAATCGTTCCTCTATCACTTCAAAACCACGGACTCTGAAATGACGCCTTCCATGGAATCAACGGCTATAAGCCCTCGTTCGATCCGACGACCCATGTTATTTTGGGCTTCCAGGTACCAGGAGTTCGAAAATCTCAATCCCAAAACGCTGCCTCCTCTGCTTCCCGACACCTGAAGTGCCGAAATCCCAAAATTTCACACCAAAATCTTGTCACTACTCGCGAATTCGGGATTTCGACTTCACTAGGCCTAACTCCTTGTCGTTGAGACCCCCGAAATGCTGAACTCCAAAATTTTGAAACACCAAAAATTCTACGCCTCGTCTTCACACACAATAATCCATTTCACGATTCAGAAGTTCAAGTGACCAAGGTATTTGGCTTGCACTCCAGACTTACAAACCCCGATTTGCTGAAATGATCTGGACGGCTTGACGGTCACGATCAACGATCGACTTTGAATCTTGAAACCAATGCAATGGGTTCATCTAACCCTTATCTACCCTGCAACTCCTTTGGATCCTACGGTCCTCGTGACTTCACGAGTTCTCCACGGAGAATTTCAACCGTCTGATTCACTCCTCAATGAATCTTTGACCAAACTGACTTAGCGTCCTTCCATTGAACTTAAATTCTGTGCGATGATTCCGCTTCCCATCTTCCTTTGAATACTTCAAAGGCATTGATTCTCCTGAGATTTCTATTTCAACCTCAAGTCTCGAAAGGACTTCTGCACGCACTCTTTTTAGAAATCTTTCAAATACTTCTGTGTATTTGATTCTTCAACTCTGTGCACTCTTGGCAGCAACAGTCTTTCACTCTTCAACCTTGCTTGATAAATTCTAAGGCTTCAACTAGCCTACGCACACCTTGCACGACTTCTGTGATTCACCTGCACTTCTACTGGTATGATAAATACGGTATCCTTCCTAAGCTTTCTGAGATAAAACTCAGAACCCTTGTCAACGCACACCTTGCAGACGTTTCACTGAACTCCTTACGGGAACTCTCTCAGGAAGAGAAACAATTGAAACTCATTCTTCTCTCTCAGACTCCATACATTCAACATGAAATCATACATTCAACACAAAATAATAACAAAGGCATAATAGAGAGAATAAAACAACTGTAAGCATACCATTCATCATATGTAAACAAAAAACATCATAACACCATGAAATCTGAGTCAAAGATTCATATATTAACTCAAATACTCCTGTACATGGGTTCTTCTCTACAACTCTCTACTACAACTCTCTTTTTGTTTTCTATGCTAATAATACAATAATACAAGAGTGAGGGTGTCTATATCTGTTTTCCCTCCTACACTCTAAACTTTATAATCTCTTAATTTGAATCTACCTACTTTCATTAACAGACTTAAATGCCTATTAGAATTTGACAGATGGGAGTAATCCCCCCTAGATCTGTTCATATCTCCTAGGTATAAATGCAAAGTATTCCTTCTTCCTAACTATTACATTGATTCTTTTAAGTTGCAAAATTCAAAACGTTGTTCATAAAAACGTGCTCTTTTTCCATATGCATGTCTAGCTGCTCCTTTGGCTAGGCGTGTGCTTTTGGCTTTGTACGACGCTCTTGCATCATACTCCCTTGCTTGAAAATTTTCATGAACTCCTGTTCATGAGCTCTTACATTGTCTATACATGCTTATGAATTTCTGCTTCATCTTCCCAACTAGCATCTTCAACTGGATGTCCCTTCCATTTGACCAAGTATTCAAAATACTCTTTTCTCCCTGTCTTTTTGCTAATCCTCTTGTCAATTATGTTTTCCATTTGTGGCTTTTCAGCTATAGGCATTTGTTTTTTCCATTGGATCTCTTTCTATTCCTTCTCTGCTCCTACTTCTTCAGCTCTATAAGGGTACAAATCCACAACATTGAATATCAGTGAGATTCCGACCCCATCGGGTAATTCAATCTCATATGCGTTTGCCCCAAATTTCCTTATGACCTTGCACGGTCCAATCTTTTTCATATTTAGTTTGTTATATGTTCCCCTTGGGAACCTTTCCTTCCTCAGATGCACAAGAATCAAATCACCAAATTCAAATTGAAGTTCTCGCTTGTGTTGATTTTCTCTCTGCTTGTATTCTTGACTTGAGCTCTGCAATCGCTCCTTGACTCGGCTATGAAGCTCCTTCATTGCTTCTGCAAAGTCCTCTGCACTAACACTTTTGAATTTAGTTTGTTCCACATATTTCAATTCAGAAACTCCCCTTGGCTGCATTCCATATACAATCTGGAATGGACTCTGTCCTATGCTTCTGTTGAGTGAATCACTGTAAGCAAATTCTACCTGTGGTAGAATGTGATCCCACTGACTGCGGTGTTCAGTCACTAAGCTCCTTAACAAATCTCCCAAGCTTCTATTCACAAATTCTGTCTATCCATCCGTTTGAGGATGATATGTTGAGCTAAAAGAAAAACCTGTCCCCAGCTTTTTCCATAAGGTCCTCCAAAAATTCCCTATGAACTTGGTATCTCGATCAGACACGATACTCCTTGGCAAGCCGTGAATTCTGATGACTTCCTTGAAAAACAGGTTCGCAATATGATTGCGTCGCTAGTTTTCTGGCATGGTATGAAATGTGCCATCTTGGAAAATCTGTCGACTACCACAAAGATCGAATCACATCCTCTTTGTGTTCTTGACAGTCCTAATATGAAATCCATGCTCACTGCGTCCCATTGCCTTTCTGGTATGGGTAATGGTTGATATAACCCTGTGTTCTACCTTTTCCCTTTTGTGCGTTGGAAAATCCTGCATTTGTCCACAAATTTCTTAACATCTATCCTCATCCCTGGCCAAAAATATGAGCCATTCAACTTTGAGAACGTTTTATCATGACCGAAGTGTCCGACCAATCCTCCACTGTGTTTTTCCTTCAGCAGGTTCTCCCTCATGGAGCATTTTGGAATACATAACTGATTTCCCCTGAACAATAATCCATCTTGTATCATATACTCAGTTTATTGGCTTCTGTCCCTGAGAACTGGATTCTCAGATGCCTCATATGCCTCCTTAAAATCTGGATCATCTCTGTACATTTCTTTGAGGTTATCAAAACCCAAAGTTTTGACTCTGAATTCCTGCGTCAACAAACATTTCCTGCTCAAAGCATCAACAACTTTGTTAGTATTTCTAGAAATATGCTTAATCACAAAAGTAAAATTCTACATGAATTCGACCCATTTAACATGTTTTTGGTTCAACTTCTCTTGTTGAGTTACGAATTGTAAAGCATGATTATCACTGTACAAAACAAACTCTTTAGGAACCAAATAATGTCTCCATTTCTTCAGTGCTTGTATGACTGCATAAAATTCTTTGTCATATGTTGAGTACTTGATCTTCGCTTCATTCAGTTTCTCACTGAAATATGCGATCAGCTTGTCGTCTTGGCTCAATATCGCTCCAATTACAAATCCACTCGCATCACACTTGACCTGGAATGTCTTGCTGAAATCCGGCAAAACCAGAATTGGTTGTTCTGGGATATTCTTCTTCAGTAGATTGAAACTTTTCTCTACTTCTTCTGTCCAGTGAAATTTTTTATGTCTTTTCTTCACTGTATCCATCATTGGTGCGCTAATTCCACTAAAGTTTCGAATGAATTTCCTGTAGAAACTAGCCAAACCATGGAAGCTTCTAACTTCAAACACACTCTTCGGCGATGGCCAATTCTTAATTGCATCAACCTTTTTTGGATCCATCTTCAACTCATTTGCAGAGATAAGAAAACCCAAATAAATGAGTTTTGTCCTCATAAATGATGATTTCTTCATATTTATCAACAATTTCTCTTGCTGTAATGTCTTCATCACTATAGCTAAATGTCTCAAGTGTTCTGCTTTTGTCTTGCTGAAGATTAATATATCATCAAGATATACGATGATGAATTTCCCTATGAAATCCTTCAGGACTTCGTTCATCAACCTCATGAAAGTACTGGGCGCATTTTTTAAGCCAAACGGAATAACAAGCCATTCATACAACCCCTCATTCGTCTTGAATGTTGTCTTCCATTCATCACCTTCTCTCATGAAAATTTGATGATACCCTCTTTTCAAATCAATTTTTGAAAAAAAGATTGCTCCACTCAAGCAATCCATCAAGTCGTCCATCCTTGGCAATGTAAATCTATATCTAATGGTTATCTTATTGATTTCCCTTGAGTATGTACACATTCTCCAACCTCCATATTTCTTTAGGCTGAGCACTATCAGAATAGCGCATGGACTCAAGATTTCTCTAATCAATCCTTTGTCCATTAAGTCCTGTACCTGTCTCTTAACTTCTTCATTTTCCTGTAGCATCAATCTGTATGCATCTTTGTTTGGTAAATTGGCACCAGGTATAATATCGATGTGATGGCTTATACTCCTGATAGGTGGCAACGAACAAGGTAGTTCGTCCACTACTATATCAACAAACTGTTCCAACAACTCCTAGATTTCTTATGGTAAATCATCTATCCTCATACTGGTCAAAACAATTTTGGGCTTCCTGACCACAATAAATTGTGTGTCTTCCTTCTTCTTAACCTCATTAAGAAGTTCCTTCCCACTCATGAGAAGTACAATGTTGCTCATTTATGTTTTCACCTCTTTATCTTTAATTGGCAACAACATGTGAGTCCTACCATTTTTCTACAGGGTGTATGTGTTCTTTCTCCCATCATGAATCACATTTTTGTCATATTTCCATGGTCTACCTAGCAATAGATGACAAACATCCATGGGAATGACATCACGTAATATTTCATCCTTATATCCTCCTATTTTAAATTCAACTAAACAATGTTTAGTAACATTTACCTGATGTCCTTTTTGTAGCCACGAAACTCTGTATGGTCTTGGATGTACAACAGTCTCCAGCTCCATCTTTTCTACCATCTCTGTAGATACCAGATTGTCTGTGCTACCGCTGTCCACTATGACTTTGCATACCCTGTCTTTGGTTTTTCAAGCAGTCTGAAACATACTATTTCTTTGGGCTGGGTTCTCTGCCTCCTTCTCCGTCTTCAAGAGAAATTTCCTCATCATTAAGGATCTTCCGCCCTCGGCATCTTCTGCCTCCACATTCCATCCTTGAGCTTCGACAATGTGAGTTTCACCACCATCTTTTTTCTTATCTGGACACTCATAGGATTTATGTCCGATCTTTCCATAGACAAAGCATTTTACTTCACCGCTTCTGCCTCTTCCTCTTCCTCTATCTTGAGGAAAAGTATTTCTATCGGCATACTACCCTCTCTATGAGCTTCCTCCTCTCTCATGTTGAGTTTGAGTTTTCTTTCCCTCTTCTTTAGATTTTTGAGTTCTGTCTTGGGAAATTGTTTTGCCTCTAGCTTGACTTCTACCTCGACCTCTTTGACCTTGCTTCCGACTCAGCTTATCTTCAGCTTTCAGAGCTATCTGATAAGCATCTTCCACATTTAATATGGTCATCATGTTCATATCATCGTGGATGTCATACCGCAGACCATTCATGTATCTGTCAACTTTTTCATCATCGCTTTCCCAATGACCTGCTCTGATGTTTATCTTGTAGAACTCTTCAGTGTATTCTTTTACTGACATCATCATCTGTCTCAAATTCTGCATCCTCCGAAACATAGTGATTTGATAATCCCTGGGTATAAATTTGTCTTTCATCTTTGCAACCATTCTATCCTAGCTTTTGATTTTTTGCTTGCCTTTGCAGCGTCTGTCAGCCTGCAGTTCATACCACCATAGTGTTGCATGCCCTTTAAGTCTAGTAATGACATGTTTGAATTTCTTGTCTTCCTTGGCATCCTCATAGTCGAAGCATTTATCCAGAGCTCTAATCCAGTCTAAAATCTCTTCAACATCCAGGTTTCCCTCATACATGGGCATCTCCACCTTTTCTTTGAAACCTATCCTTGCGACAACCCTAAATAGGCATTCGTTTGCAACATCTTCGACTGCGACTTCTTCTCCTTCGTTTCCAGTTTCATTTTCACTTTCAGCTTCGCTGATATCTCCAACGTCAACTGTGCACCTCTGTGATGTCTCCATGGCATCAAGCCAGGCACGTAACTCACGCATTTCTCTTTCTCCTGCTGGATCAGGCATTGGCATTGACCTGTCTCTTCTTCTCGGCGGCATGGCTGTAAAATGTTCCTCTTTTCTCTGCTACAGAAAGCAAAGAAATTGTTCTGAGCTCTGATACCACAAATGGTGCAGACCTCGACCCTCAGGCCAAGATCCGCGCAGGATCATTATAAATATGCCCTAAATCAAATTGACTTTTCGATTCCTCCACAGGGAATCCCACACACACACCATAGTGTTTTCCACATATCCTTATAGGTATGCCTGCGTGATCAAACACAAGGCATCAACCCAAATCTCCTAACCAACAATATAATTGTGCCCTTTGCCGAATCAGGATTTTGGGTTTTGTGATATCACGATTCCTATTGTTGAGTTTCTTGTCTCTTCAACCTTCGAAACCCGAAATTCCAAATTGCCAAAATCTTTGGCCGCGTCCTCCTCCACAGTTGTGTCATGTTTCGCGACTTCGGGAATTCTGGAGTAAAGAATCCTGACCTCTTGTCTTCGAAACTGCCAAAATGCCAAACCCTGATGCGTTCAGCAAAGGATGGCTCCCCAACGAAACTTTTCGTCGATTCGAAGTTTCAAACTTCACGATTTCACGAATCCGGTTGAAAGACTCCCGGTTCTTCAACCTTCAAAACTCTGAAACGGTCAATGAGGATTGACTCCGCCTATTGACGAAAATGCGCCACCTGTCTTTCCCCTATACTCTGTTTCCCACGTGGATTCTTGCCACCTATCCACTCAAGCTCTCTGGGTTTGGGAACTTGAACAACCCTTCGACAATCATTCCTCTGTCACTTCAAAACCCCAAACTCCGAAATGGCACCTTCCACAGAATCAACAGCTATAAGCCCTCGTTTGATCCAATAACCCACGTTATTTCAGGCTTCCGGGTACTGGGAGTTCAAAATTCTCGATCCCAAAACGCTGCCTCCTCTGCTTCCCAACACCCGAAGTGCCAAAATCCCAAAATTTCACGCAAAAATCCTATCGCGACTTGCAACTTCGGGATTTCCGCTCCACTAGGCCCGACTCCTTGTCGTCAGGACCTCCGAAATGATGAACTCCGAAATTCTGAAATGCCGAAAATTCTACGCCTTGTCTTCACACACGATAATCCATTTCACGATTTGGAAGTTCGAGTGACCAAGGGATTTGGCTTGCACTCCGAACTTACAAAACCCGATTTGGCGAAATGATCTTGACTGCTCGACGGTCACGATCAACAGTCGACCTTGAATCTTGAAACCAACATAATGGGTTTGTCTAACCCTTATCCACCCTGCAACTATTCTGGATTCTACGGTCCTTGTGACTTCGCGAGTTCTCCACGAAGAATTTCAACCATCCGATTCACTCCTCAATGAATCTCTGACCAAAATGACTTAGCGTCCTTCCATTGAACTTAACTTCTGCGTGATGATTCATCTCCCCATCTTCCTTTGAATACTTCAAAGGTGTTGATCCTCTTGAGGTTTCTATTTCAACCTTAAGTCTCGAAAGGACTCCTGCATGCACTCTTTGCGGCAATCTTTCAAATACTTTTGTGTATTTGATTCTTCGACTCTGTGTACTCTCGGAAACAACAGTATTTCACTCTTCAACCTTAGTTGATAAATTCTAAGGCTTCAACTAGCCTGCGCACACCTTGGACGACTTATGTGCTTCACCTGCACTTCTGCTGGTATGAGAACAATGGTATCCTTCCTAAGCTTTCTGAGATAAAACTTAGAACCCTTTTCAACGCAAACCTTCCGGATGTTTCACTACACTCCTTACAAGAAATCTCTCAGGAAGAGAAACAATTGAAACTCATTCTTCTCTCTTAGACTTCATACATTCAACACAAAATAACAACAAAGGCATAATAGAGAGAATAAAACAACTGTAAGCATACCATTAAGCATATGTAAACAACAAACATCATAACACCATGAAATCTGAGTCAAAGCCTCATATATTAACTCAAATACTCTTATACATGGGTTCTTCTCTACAACTCTTTGCTACAACTCTCTTTTTATTTTCTGTGTTAATACTACAATAATACAAGAGTGAGGGTGTCTATATCCATTTTCCCTCCTACACTCTAAATTGTCTAATCTCTTAATTCCAATCTACCTACTTTCATTAACAGACTTAAATGCCTATTACAATTTGATAGATGGGAGTAATATCCCCCAGATCTGTTCATATCTCCTAGGTATAAATGAAAAGTATGCCTTCTTCCTAACTATTACATTGATGCTTTTAAGTTTCAAAATTCAAAACGTTGTTCATAAAAACGTGCTCTTTTTTCATCTGCGCGTCCAACTACTCCTTTGGCTAGGCACATGCTTTTGGCTTTGTATGATGCTCCTACATCACAACCTTAATCAACAATAATATAGGCATGGCTAATATATTCGTCTTTGTATAAATTAATATAAATCTCATTGTTACTGTTAAAAGAAAGAGCCAAATATCTTCTTGGGGAGATGGAAGACACCAGGTTACAACAAATTAGCAAAACTTCAATTCTGCAGCTCACTAGAGTGCCAACAAAGGATCTAAGCTTGAATAAGAAACCCTCAATATTAAATTGATAGTTTATAGAATAGAACCCTTCAAGGTTAAACCTCCATGTCCCTCCTGGTGGATATCAGTGTCAAATTTATTAGAATGGGTGAGGTGAACATGGTCACCGATACCATGGGAAGAAGTGCAGTAGAACGCATTGTCATTAACATCAACAATGACAATGAGGCTGAGATTCAAGTATCCCCTCATGTTTTGTTTATTGCATCTTTGATGTCTTGGGAAAAAAATGTAATAGTTGTGTCTCTCAGTAGGAAATGATTTATTTGTAAAAGAAAATATTGGGTTTTCATCACAAAATCTATAGAAATTTTGTATCTTATAACTGAGAGGCACATGCCCTACATTTCTGAAGAAAATCTATAGCCTTCAACCATGTTGTTGTATATGTAACTATTTGAATTGTTAATAAAAATGGTTTTGCTGGAAAAAGTGTAGAGACCATAATATGGTTATCCCTTGTTAAGAACCAAACATCAATATAGCATGGAAAAACCTCAGGAAAAGTACTCAACGCCTTGAAACATAATAATTTCAGATAATAAGCCTCTTCTACGGGGCAACCTCCTTTTACCCCACTTAAATGTTCAAGTACAAGATGATTCAAAATGAAAATGTCTCCTTGGTATATATAGGAGACTACGAGGTATAATTACAAATAATGGCCTAAAGCCGACATAATTAAAATAACATTACTAATCTAAATTACAACTAATGGCCTAAAGACGACATAAATAAAATAACATTACTAATCTAATATGCCCCAATTAAGGGGTAATGAGCCAATATTAGGGCTTAACATGCCCCTCCCCTTGAGACAAGTGTTGTCCACAATGCTTGAGTAACTTTGGATGCATCTGTATAAAAGACTCATCTTCCCATGTGGAATCTTCAGCCGATAGTTTCCTCCATTTAATGAGATACTCTGAAATGGATCTATTCCTCAGTTGGCGAATTCTTGTGTCAGTGATGGCTTCAGGCTCCAATATGATTTTTCCT
>ML779350.1:374842-394863 GCA_009831015.1 Picea engelmannii
TCTGTTAGATAGAGCTTATTGTTTTCTGCATTATTGCTTTCATGAAAGAGTGTTAGACTGAGTCTCTGTTTGAGAGTAAGGGTCCTGTTCTCTGATTGCAAGATAGTTGTTTTTACCCATTGCAATGTTATTTTAAATGTAATACAGGATTCTTAATTTAAACTATAAAGAATTGCAATAGGGATATTACTTTCCTGTGATTCAATCCAGAGCTTCAGTTCACTTCAGCAAGTTTAGATAGAATGATTTCTTTACTACAACACTAAGTGATTTTGGAATTGAGCATATATAGTGCACAACTATCTTTGAAACACAAGACTTCCCTGGGTTGATAATTTATGTTTCACTTGGTTGTTTGAAATTAATTAAGCAATTATAGTGACCAACATCTTTCATAATTTTCCTCTTTTACTTTCCTTAGAGCACAGAGTGTTCAAATCTCACTTATTTTCTTCGGATATGATCTTCCTTTCTTCAAATCTGACCTTATTCCTGGCACAAAGCTTCACAGGTCGAGTAAAAAATTGTGCACTAGGGCAACAGATCTACGCACAGAGCTTCCTTTTGCACAAAGTTTCTTCTTCCTCAGTTCCCAACAATCACAATTTCAAGTCTCGGAAATGGAACCATTTGTTGACACAAGAGTAGAACCAGGGTTCAATGCTTCAACAACACACCAAAAAAACCCTAACTATTGGCCCTTTCGACAACACCTACGAAGCAGATGAAGTCTCACCTGAGGTGGAGGAAGGGGTGGTTGCAGGACTCAGGTGCCTGCAACCTTAGCTAGGAAATAGATATGTGATTATTACTCTTAGCAAGAACTTTTAGCATAGGTCATTTATCCATATTTAACCCTCATGGCACTCCGCAGATGGCACAGATTACTGCAACATTCACTTAGATCTAGGTTAAGTTAGAACTTAACAACAACAAAATAGGTCTAGCACTTAGCACTTTCATATATGTCTAATCTACACCCACACATCTAAGAAGCACAAAGCAAAGTGGATCTATCTAAGTATATCATAGAAAATCACATAGCATAATCATATCAAGCACAACACATGGAAAGATACCAACACATTAGGTCGAAGAACCGAGCACAACACACAGAGTTACTGTGGTTCATCCCCACCCTGGGGCTATGTCCACAAAGTGTTCTTCTTCTTTATTAGCTTTGGTCAATCGGGTTACAACACAGAGCTCACACTTGTACTCCACATAGGACAGGAGATATGCATGCACCTCGCCAGATCCTACTTCTCCAAGTAGATCTAGCACAGAGCCTTCTTACAATCTGTTCACTTAGCACTTACAACACTTGCACTCAGCTTTTCAAGTTGGTCACACAATATACACAAGGCATTTACTAGAACTTAACATCTCTTTTTTTTTCTTACATTGCCTAGCCACTTATTTATACTTTACAAAATAAGCCTAAACATGGGTAAACCCATGGGCCGACATCCCATACCCATTACATTATCCCCAGAAACCCAAAATGGACCCAAGAAATGGGTCTAGCTTCCACAATCTCCACTTCGCATTGCGCTCCATCTTTGACACGCTGTCGAAGTCCAAAAACGGTCAAATATGACCAAGTGTTCCTCAAAACTTGGTCAAGGGCCAACAATCTTCATGTCATTCTCAAAATAATCTGGATCAGTGGTATCAAAGCAAGATGCTCCTTGTCGTTTTTCAGAGCAAGTCCCTAACGAGTTCAGGGTATAGAGAATTGGGTCTTGAGCTAGTTTTGCTTGAGGAAAAATTCTCTCGCCAGCCCAAGAGACCTCCCATGGAGGAAGAAAAGAGAGATGACAAAGCACGATATCCTTTCAAAAATTTTCTCAACGAAGCCCTTGTGCAACAAAGGAACGAGATGATGGAAAACTTTGTTTAGATCCTTCATAGACTATCAATGGCAGTAGCTGAGGCATCCTCGATAAGAAGCCATTTTTAAAGTGCAACACCCTTCAAGGTACAAGTCAATTTTTATATTCCCTTATTTGAAGGCCAAATAGATAAAGAGGCTATAGAAAAATGGTTGAATATTCTAGAAGGTTATTACTCTGTCCAAAAATTTTCTAACAGTGAAAAGATCACCTTGGTGCTCCTTAAATACCTTCCCCATGTCAGATCTTGGTGGGAAGGCTACTGGGAGAGGTACACCATAGATGAATCTACACTATTTGGGAGAGAACCCACTTGGGTGACCTTTGTAGATGCCCTAAAGGAGGAATTCTACCCCGTCGAAAACTATGATGACCAATACATGAGATGGATAACTCTACGTCAGAAACGAGACCATACGGTACCAGATTACACCAACATATTTCATACCTTGCGCTCAAATCTGGGTACCAAAGACTCCGAGTGGCACCTGGTTTTGAAGTACCATAGTGGTTTACATAGGTACATCCAAACATAGATGGATTTCTTGGACATCACCTCACTGGGAGATGCTTATCGATATGCAGTCAAAATTGAGCAGAAATTCAAGAAGCAAAGTAAGTGGGAGATGCATGGAAAAGGAAACTATAACTCACATAATGAAGGATAGAGCAAGGAAGGACAACCTAAACAGAGTTAGTCCTAGATGCATCCAAAGAAGGATAATGGGAAGTCTAAGAAAGACACTGGAAAGTGGTGTGATTTCCACAACAACCCTTGGCACAACACTGATGAATGTCGCTCAATACAGTCATTGGTGGCCAAGGTCAAAGACAAAGAGTCAAACCCCAACTTGGACCCTGATTCAAAAAATAATAAAAGGAGACAGATCATTGATGCAAAACTCACTACTACTATTATAACTACAACAATCCAACCATAAGAGGATCCTCAGGAGGGGGAGTGACTCTTTCATTCATAGATGTGGGTGAAGGGGACCCCACTGCATTTTATTGTTGATAGTGGAAGCCAAAAGAACATCATATCAGTAGAGGTTGTTAAACAATTGGATTTTCCAACAACACCACACCTGTAGCCATAAAACATTGGATGGCTTCGCTAGGGTCAAGATCTTCATGTGAGGCAATAATGTCGCCTATCCTATGACATTAATCCCTTCAAGGATGATGTATTGTGTGATTTTTCCCCACTAGAATTTTTTGATGTTATATTAGGACATCCATATATGTGGAGGCGTCATTTTTTTATGAGTGTCAACCCCGTAGAGTCATTGTTACTCTGGGGGGTCAACTATATTGGATACCATAGGTAGTTCTGACTATTGTCCGACCAAAACAATGCCACAAAGTAATCTCTCATACTACAAATTTTAACCTCTTCACAATCCAATCAAAAGGTGAATAGAAGGACACTACAACCACTACAGCCTCATCCCAAGAAATTTATATCTAGCATAAGCAGATCAACAAGATTGTAGACGAGTACCAAGATGTTATTGATGCACCTACAAGAGTGCCTCCACACTGCCCAGTCAAGCAAGGTTATAACATAACCCTTCATACTATTCATGTTGCATATTCACCGACAGAGTCCTCCCACACTCAGGTAGATCATGTAGCTAAATTGGTTGAACGGATCCAACCCCTCCAACAACAAGTTCATTACATCCTTCAACAAACTAAGAAAGACAAATTCTTCAGCAAGGCAAGCAACAAACCGAGCTTCAAATTTAGTAGAAGCCTCCCCGTCTGCCAGTAGAACTTGATACAATTGGGACCATTTCTTCCTAATGGGGGAGGAATGATACATATGTATCTTAGTGGCCATCCACCTTTTCCACTGAATCACCATTTTGATTTGGTGGTTTTGATAAACCATGATATTCACATTGTTGATGGGGAATGGAATGTAATGTCATCTTCATTTTTTAATTACAAACATCATGTAATGATTTCCTATTGGTCTTATGTACATTCCTACAACATAGTGTTAATGCAATGGATCCCATTAGAAATCTGCAGTTAAGAGCGCTCAGGCTAGAGTAGTACTAGGATGGGTGACCACTTGGAAAGTCCTAGTGTTTTACATACCTATGGAATTTTATAAACTTAGTCCAATTTATCCTACATGCATCATGGGAATTGTTCTCATCTCACTCTCTCATATATAATTTAGGTGAAGGAGGCCCTTTAAGCATGGAATGGAGTGTTATGTAAAGATTTTTGTGAATGAATCATAGCCAACATCTCTTTCTTTTCAGAGATAGGCTATGTGTTTTTCTCTCTTATTCATTAATAGAAGTTGGTTTTCACTATATTTCTTTCTTCTCCACATTATCTTTGTGTACTTCCTTGTTATATATCATTTATATTTTTGTCTTCATGCCGTTCTTAAAATAATCTGGATTAATAGTATCAGTCTCATAAAGCTATGAAACAATAATATAGATAAGATTTACCATATCTCTACATTATGGCTATTGTATAACCGTATAGATAGGTATAACTATTTGCATGATAGGAGTACAAGCATATCCATAATACATACACCATGATAACTCTATGAACTAAGATACAATGATAAGAGAAGAGAGATAAGCATAACTAGTGGTTGATAGAAATGTAATTATACTAATTAAGAAGATAGCTTATTACTTGTACTTGTTTCCACATAAGTAATGGATAACAAAGATCATTGAAAGATATGCACTATTTTGAGACAAATATTAATAAGGATGTTACATCTGTACAACATTAATGATTACACTACCATAACATAATGAAAGAACACCAATGTTATAGCTTATAAGGTCCTTATAATCACCACTATTCCAATAATCAACAAAACTCTTATCAAGATACTAGTAATCACATATTACACTAGTATCTAATCAAATATCTAATCTTATTGATTACAAAGATCAAGTTACATATTCTAATCAAATCAAATCATTACTTACAATATGGATAAATATCAACCCTTGAGAAAAGAGCTATATAAGATAAGCTATTCCAATAATCAATAGAACTCTTATCAAGATACTAGTATCTAATCAAATATATAATCATATTGATTATAAATCTCTATAATAACATATGATTATAGGTCTCATATTCTAATCAAATCAAATCATTACTCACAATACAAATAAAGCTCAACCCTCAAGAACATAGTTGTATAAGATAAGCTATAGGTCAATGTTATTTGGATTTGTAAAAATATTTGTGGTGATCAGAGTATCAATATCATAAATCTATGTAACACTGATATAAAGAAGCTTTACCATAGATTCTCTACATGATGGTTATTGTATAAACCTATAGATAGGTATAACTCTATGCATGATAAGAGTACAAGCATATCCATAATACATACACCATGATAACTCTACGAGCTAAGATACAAGGATAAGAGTAGAGAGATAAGAATAACTAGTGGTTGGTAGATACATAATTATAGTAATCAAGAAGATAGTTTATTACTTGTACTTGTTTCCACATAAGTAATGGATAGAAAAGATCATTCAAAGATCTGTATTATTATGAGACCAATCTCACTAAGGATGTTATATATGTACAACACCAATTATTACACTACCATAACATAATGAAAGCACAACATTGTTATATCTTATAAGGTCGTTATCATCACCACTATTCTAATAATCAATAGAACTCTTATCAAGATGGGTTAGATTCCCTAATCAATGATAAGCTAGATAACAATGTCTTAGATCTGTAATAATGTTACTAATAATGATCGAACCATTATGTTTCCATAATAATATTGATAATACTATATGTAATCTTGTTTCATTACACTACTTGGGTTAGATTCATATGTAGTTGAATTCAGTGTTCTTCTTGTTCACGATAAGTATAACAATGATTACGGGATTACATATACTAATCTCATGAGGTTTAATGATCACTGATTTACTTGGACCTTCTAATATGTTCTATTAATATTGCACGTAAATAGATCATACATATTTCTCCTATATAATGCTTAGATAAGTATAAATAGTTTCCATAAGCTTCAATATCTAAGCATCTTGGTTCCAGTCTATTTCAGTATTTTCATCACATAGCATACTTGTCGTAATTATGAGAAGCATCATAGCCATAATATTAGGTACATATCGAACCAAAAGTAATTATGATACCTTGTGTTATACTTATACAAGATCAATGATCACTAATGAAACTTGTAGAATCTAGTCTAACCACAACACATATCCAATAACCTAAGTGATATGCAACCATTACAAGATAAAATCAATAAGCAGGTAGTATTATCATAATAGTTGAACTTTACTATCTATACTACCATCTACGTTTCCCATCTATACTAGCCAACCAAGTGTTTCCCCATTCATTATACCAATCTAATATAATATAATAGTAACTATTGGAATAAGAGTCATTGATTAGATCATAGCAATTCCCATAAGTAATAGGTAATACTATAGAGATAAGAGAGTGATAGATTAGGGAATAAGTGGTATCAATAATTAGTATCTGTATTTAGTGATTTCATATCATCATTTAGATAAGAGTTACCCATACATAAGATATGAGAACATTAATCATGTTACTCGACAATAGTAATCAGAGCAAACATACCTTGATGAAAATTTTCAAAAAAATAAGGAATCAAATTCCATTCTAGTTCCACCATATGAACCCTAGTATTTAGAACCACCACCAAAGATACTTACAAATCCACCACTAACGAACCCTTGTATTCAGAAAGATACTTACAATTCCACCGCCGACAAACCCTAGTATTCAGAACCCATTAGCAAGTAACTCAGACCGATGAAGCAAACCAAAATGAGGGGCGTTGGTTAAGGTTTGAACAATATTGGGGGCTCAACAATGGTTTCAAATCACTTTCAAAGAGTTCTGGGATCTCAGGCTGGATTTTTAACACAATTGTCCTTCTTCTATATATTTCCTACCCTATTCCACCCCCTCGCCCAAATACCTAACCCCCCACCCACCAAATACTATATTGATTAATATTATTAAAAGAACCCCTCCCCCTTTTAATATTCCCCAATATATTTCCCAGTGTTTTCATTAATTTTTTAACCCCCTTTATGAACAAATGTGATATAATATTGTTTTTCCAGTGAATCCCCCATGTGCATGAGTGACTTCCACTAGTCTAACTGAGTGTAAATGAATCTAAACTGAAGAGGAGTGCCCTATTTTGTAGGGGAATATTCTCTAGAGAGAATATTCTCATCCAAGGGAGAGTTCTCAACATTGTACTATCAAACTTAGGGAAAGAATTACCTAAGTGAATGTGTAATATCTCCAACACCCTATTGGAAATTATGATGACCAGTACATGAGATAAACAAATTTGCATCAAGAGAGAGACTAGATGATTCCATAGTACACCAATATCATCCATACCTTGCACTCAAAGCTAGGTATTAGAAACTTTGAGAGACACCTGGTTTTGAAGTACTATAGTGGCCTACAATGGTACATCCAAATAGAAATCATTTTCTTTGACATATCCTCATTGGGATCTTCTTATCGATATGTTGTCAAAATAGAGTAGAAATTTAAGCAGAGGAATAAGTAGGTGTTTGGGTATGCAAATTGATGCAGGAGCATCTCAAGCGAGCCAGCGTGGAGACAATCAGACAACTGGAAAAGCGCCCAACACAAATTTTGAAATATCTTGAACCATTAATGAAACATCAAGTGGAGGCACACTTGTATAATGTAAACGTAACTTGAGAGATTTGCTCTCGTCCTTAGTAGGTAGGAGGCATTTATAGTAGTAAATGCAAGTAGGTAGAATTGAATGATAGATTAGACAGTTTTAGAGCGCAAGAGGGAAACGGGATATAGACACCCTCATTTTAATTTGTAAGATAGAGGATGATTATTCAGGAGAGCATAGAAGAGAAGCAGAGAGAGAGCTGTGTAGTAGACTCCATGTACAAAAGTTCTGAATTAATACAAGAGAGCTGCGATTTAGACTCATGGTGTCCATATATTCTCTGTGTATGCATCTTTGAATGTTATGCTCATGAATGTTTTTACTCTTTCTGTCATGCAATTGCTTTTATGCTATGTATGAATGATTTCTTGTTGAATTTTTGAAATCTAAGAGGAAAGGGAAAAGAAATGAATTTCAATTGTTTCTCTATCTGAGCAAGAGTTCCCGCAAGGAGTGCAGTTGAATTTGTCCGCAAGGAGTGCGTTGACAAGGTGTTCATAGGTTTGTCTTTGAAAGCTCGGGAGAGATAGATTTTGTTCTCATTTCCACAGAAGTGTAGTTGGGCACAGGAGCCGTCCAAGGAGTGCACAGGCCGAGTGAAATCTCAGGGTTGCGAACCTGAGTGAAGTATTGAGAGACTGCTGCTGCGGATGTGCATAGAGTCGAAGGATTTCAACACTTGGAAGTGCTTGAAAGTCTGCCGCAAGGAGTGTGTGCAAGGGTTTTTCTAAAAGACATAGAGCCATGGAAATCTCAAAAGGATTTGAACCTTCGAAGGAGTTGAAGGAAGGCACAAGGCCAAGTACCATAAAAGGTTGAAGGAAAGTGTCGTAACGAGGGACCGTAGGAGGACAAATTCTTAGAGGAAGAACGGATGGTCGGAATTCTCTGAGGAGAAACCGCGAAGTTCCATGAGCCGTTCGATCTCGCGGAGGAGCAGGGAAGTTATAATGAGTGTTGTGAAAGGTTCTAAGCTCAGGAGGAGTAGAACCATAGATCCAAGCCATAAGGGCCATTGTATTTACACGTGGATTTCTATATCGGGGTTTTGTAGGTTGAAGTCCCGTAAACTTTGCGACGGGAATCACGAAATCACGAAACACGAAGTCCTGAAGGTTAAAAGGATTGTGTGGGCCACATAGGAGACAACGGGTGGACAGGTGACGCACTCTCGACAAGGAAGTAAATCCACTTGACCATTTTGGGATTTCGTGGGGTGAGGTCCTAAAACCTTTGCATTAGCATTCGCGAAAGTGCGAAGTCCGATCTGCCGAAGTATAAAGGGGGAAATTCTTGAAGTTGATTGTGGGTGCAGATTTCCCGAAAGGGAAATAGAAGAGCCATTCTGAAAGCTCTTCGGGCCAGTGTAAAGGGAAATATCTTGTGTTGACATGGACCTTTCAACCTGCGGGTTGTGGAGGGAGTGTGCATCAACATCATTTGGTATCAGAGCACAGAAAGGTTCTTTTTTTTCTGTAGCACAGAGAAAGAGAATTCACCATGCCACAAAGAAGAAGGGAAAAACAAACACCCGATCCACCAGAGGGGAGGGAAATGCCGAGAAGAATAGGTAGGCAGATGACTGATCCCGCCATGGAAAAAGAAATGCATGATTTACACGCTAGACTTGAAGACATGGAGATAGTACAAAGATGCACAGTCAGTGCTGGGGATCTTAGTGATTCCGAAATTGAAGTTGAGGCTGAAAATGAAGAAGAATTTGCAGCCGAAGATGCTGCAAACAAACGTTTGATCAGAGCTATTGCAAGAATGGGTGCAAGAGAGAAAATGGACATTCTAGTTTATGAGGGAAATCTGGATGCAGAGGAGCTTCTAGACTGGATTAGAGCTCTAGACACATACTTTGAATATGAATATGTCGAAGAAGACAAGAAGGTCAAGCATGCTGTCACAAGATTGAAGGGACATGCAGCATTGTGGTGGGATGAACTACAAGCTGACAGATGTTGCAAGGGCAAGTAGAAGATCAAAAGCTGGGATAGAATGATCGCGAAGAGGAAGGAGAAATTCATCCTTGGAGATTACCAGATTACTCTGTTTAGGAGAATGCAGAACTTGAGATAGAAGCTGATGACAGTGAAAGATTACACTGAAGAATTCTACAAGCTGAACATCAGGGCAGGTCATCGGGAAAGCAATGATGAGAAATTTGCCAGATACATGAATGGCCTGAGATACGACATCCAGGATGAGATGAGCATGGTAACCATTCGAACGGTGGAAGATTCTTATCAGATGGCTCTGAAAGATGAAGAGAAGCTGAGCCGAAAGAAGGGTCAAAGAGGCCAAGGAAAAAGTCAGCCTAGGGGAAAATCAGTTGCCCGGGATAAATATCAGAAGCCCAAGGAGGATTGGAAGAAACCTCAGACTCGAATTGAGAGAGGTGGAACCTCACAGTGAGGACAATATGCTGAACAGAGAGGGCAGTATACTGAGCAGAGAGGAGAGTATACTGACAATAATACTTTTCCTCGTATCAGAGGTAGAGGAAGAGGAGGAGGTGGAGTAATAACATGCTTCACATGTGGAAAGAATGGGCACAAGTCTTACGAGTGTCCAGACAAAAAGAGAGAAGGAGGAGAAACTCACATCGCCGAAGCACAGAGGCGAGATTTTGAGGTAGAAGACACTGAAGGCGGAAGATCGTTGATGATGCGAAAGGTCCTTTTGACACCAGAAAAGGAGGTGGAGAGTTCAGTCCAAAGAACCAGACTTTTCCAGACTACTTGCAAGACGAAGGACAAGGTATGCAAGGTCATTGTGGACAGTGATAGCATAGATAATCTCATTTCTACGGAGATGGTAGAAAATATGGAGCTGGAGATGATTGATCATCCAAGCCCATACAGAGTTTCATGGCTACAAAAAGGGCACCTGGTAACTGTCACTAAACAATGTTTAGTTGAATTTAAGATAGGAGGATATAATGATAAGATACTATGTGATGTCATTCCTATGGATGTTTGTCATCTATTGCTGGGTAGACCGTGGCAATATGACAGGAATGTGATTCATGATGGGAGAATGAACACATACACCCTAGAGAAGAACGGGAGGACTCACATGTTGCTTCCAATTAAGGATAAGGAGGTGAAACCAGAAGTAAGCAACACTGTACTTCTCATGAGTGGGAAGGAACTTCTTACAGAGGTTAATAAGAAGGAAGAACCACAATTCATTGTGGTCAGGAAATCGAAGATTGTTTTGACCAATACAAGAGTGGATGATTTACCAGAAGAAGTTCAGGAACTACTGGAAGAGTTCGCTGACATAGTAGTGGACGAATTACCTCGTTCATTGCCACCGATTAGAAGTGTGAGTCATCATATTGATCTCATACCAAGGGCTAGTTTTCCAAACAAATACGCAGACAGATTGATGCCGCAAGAAAATGAAGAGGTTAAAAGACAAGTCCAAGAGTTGTTGGACAAAGGATTGGTTAGGGAAAGCTTGAGTCTGTGTGTTGTTCCAACAATACTCAGTCCGAAGAAAGATGGAGGCTAGAGGATGTGTACTGACTCGAGGGCGATTAACAAGATAACCATCAGGTACATATTTCCATTGCCGAAGATGGATGATTTGATGGATTGCTTGAGTGGAGTAAAATATTTTTCAAAAATTGATTTGAAAAGCGATTATCATCAAATCCACATGAGAGAAGGTGATGAGTGGAAGACATCATTCAAAACCAACGAAGGGTTGTATGGATGGCTTGTTATGCCATTTGGCTTAACAAATGCGCCGAGTACCTTCATGAGGTTGATGAACGAAGTCCTGAGGGAGTTCATCAGAAAAATTGTCATTGTGTATTTGGATGACATACTGGTTTTCAGTAAAATAGTGGTAGAGAATCTAAAGCATTTGGCTACAGTGATGCAGAAACTACAACAGGAGAAGTTGTTGATAAACATGAAGAAATCCTCATTCATGAAGACAAAGCTCATTTAATTAGGATTTTTTATTTCTGCAGATGATTTGAGGATGGATCCAGATAAGGTAGAGGTAATCAAGAATTGTCCATCACCGAAGAATACCTTTGAGGTGAGAAGTTTTCACGGATTGGCTAGTTTCTACCGAAAATTCATCAGGAATTTTAGTGGAATTAGTGCACCGATGATGGACACAGTGAAGAAAAGACACAAGTCTTTTCACTAGATAGAAGAGGCTGAGAAGAGTTTTAATCTGTTTAAGAGGAAGATTACAGAACAACCAGTTCTGGTGTTGCCGGATTTCCAAAAGACATTTCAAGTGAAATGCGATGCAAGTGGATTTGCAATAGGGGCAGTCTTGAGTCAGGAAGACATGTCAATAGCATACTTTAGCGAGAAGCTGAATGAAGTGAAAGTGAAATACTCCACTTATGATAAGGAGTTTTATGCTATCATACATGCATTGAAGAAATGGAGGCATTACTTGATCCTGAAAGAGTTTGTCTTATACAGTGACAATCATGCATTGCAATTTGTGACTCAATAGGAAAAGTTGAATCAGAAACATGTAAAATGGGTTGAGTATATGCAAAATTTCACTTTTGTGATTAAACATATTTCTGGTACTGCTAACAAAGTTGTTGATGCTTTGAGCAGGAAGTGTTTGCTATTGCAGGAGTTCAAAGTCAAAACATTGGGTTTTGATGATCTCAGGAACATGTATGCAAATGATCAGGATTTTAAGGAGGCATATGAAGCAACTAAGAATCCAATTCTCAGAGACAGAAGCCAATGGATAGAATACATGATCCAGGAAGGATTACTATTTAAAGGTAATCATTTGTGTATTCCGAAATTCTCCACGAGGGAGAATTTGTTGAAGGAGAAAGACAGTGGAGGATTGGCAGGGCACTTTGGTCATGAAAAGACGTTTGCAAAGTTGAATGAGTCATATTTTTGGCTAGGAATGCGAGCAGATTTCAAGAGATTCATGGATAGATGCAAAATTTGCCAACATTCGAAGGGAAGAAGACAGAATGTCGGATTCTATCAACCATTTCCCATACCTGAAAGGCCATGGGATGCAATCAGCATGGATTTCATATTGGGGTTGCCAAGAACACAAAGAGGTTTCGACTCAACATTTGTGGTGGTGGATAGATTTTCCAAGATGGCACACTTCATTCCATGTCAGAAAACCAGTGACGCAACTCACATTGCGAATATGTTTTTCAAAGAAGTCATTCGACTTCATGGCTTACCAAGAAGCATAGTTTCAAATCGAGACACCAAGTTCATAGGGCACTTTTGGAGGACCTTATGGAAGAAGCTGGGAACTAACTTGTCATTTAGTTTGGCTTATCATCCTCAGAAGGATGGACAGACAGAAGTGGTGAACAGAAGTCTGGGAGAATTGCTGAGAAGCTTGGTAACAGAACACCACAGCCAGTGGGAAAACATATTACCATAGGCATACTTTTCTTATAATGACTCAGTTAACAGAAGCACAGGACAAAGTCCATTTCATATTGTCTATGGCATGCAGTCGAGGGGAATTTCTGAGCTGAGAGATTCAGAACAAAATGTGATTAGGAGCGCTAGTGTAGAATATTTCGCAGAGGCGATGAAGGAACTTCACAGCCAAGTGAAGGAGCGGTTACAGAATTCAAGCCAGGAATATAAGCGTAGAGCAGATCAGCACAGGAGACAACTTCAATTTGAGGTTGGTGATTTGATTCTGGCACATTTGAGAAGAGAAAGTTTCCCGAGGGGAACATATAATAAGATGAAGATGAAGAAAATCGGACCATGTAAGGTCTTAAAGAAATTTGGGATTAATGCTTACGAGATTGAATTACCCGATGGGATCAGAATCTCTCCGATATTCAATATCTTGGATTTGTACCCATATAAATATGAGGAAACAGGAATGTGATATGAGAAACCAGAAGTCCAGTGGACAAAACAGATGCCAGTTGTAGATAAGCTGCAGATGGAGCGCATACTGGACAAGAGGGTCAGTAAAAAGACCAGGCGGAAGCAATACTTTGAATATTTGGTCAAGTGGAAGGGCCATCTAGTTGAATATGCCAGCTGGGAGAATGAAGTGGAGATCCAGAGGCATGGACAGACTGTGTGTGAGCTCATGGACAGGAGCCCATGAAAAGTTTCAAGCGAGGGAGTATGATGCAGGAGCATCTCAAGCGATTCAGTGCGAAGACAATCGGACAGCTGGAAAAGCGCCCAACACAAATTTTGAAATATCTTGAACCATTAATGAAACATCAAGTGGAGGTGCACTTGTATAATGTAAACAAACCTTGAGCGATTTTCTATCGTCCTTAGTAGGTAGGAGGCATTTATAGTAGTAAATGCAAGTAGGTAGAATTGAATGTTAGATTATACAGTTTTAGAGCGCAAGAGGGAAACATGATATAGACACCCTCATTTTAATTTGTAAGATAGAGGATGATTATTCAGGAGAGCATAGAAGAGAAGCAGAGAGAGAGCTGTGTAGCAGACTCCATGTACAAAAGTTCTGAATTAATACAAGAAAGTTGTGATTCAGACTCATGGTGTCCATATATTCTCTGTGTATGCATCTTTGAATGTTATGCTCATGAATGTTTTTACTCTTTCTGTCATGCAATTGCTTTTATGCTATGTATGAATGATTTCTTATTGAATGTTTGAAATATGAGAGGAAAGGGAAAAGGAATGAGTTTCAATTGTTTCTATATCTGAGAAAGAGTTCCTGCAAGGAGTGCAGTTGAATTTGTCCGCAAGGAGTGCGTTGACAAGGTGTTCAGAGGTTTTTCTCTGAAAGCTCAGGAGAGATAGATTTTGTTCTCATTTCCACAGAAGTGCAGTTGGGCACAAGAGCTATGCAAGGAGTGTGCAGGCCAAGTGAAATCTTAGGGTTGCGAACCTGAGCGAAGTATTGAGAGACTGCTGCTGCGGATGTGCGCAGAGTCGAAGGATTTCAACACTTGGAAGTGCTTGAAAGTCTGCCGCAAGGAGTGCGTGAAAGGGTTTTTCTAAAAGACATAGAGCCATGGAAATTGCAGAAGGATTTGAACCTTCGAAGGAGTTGAAGGAAGGCACGAGGCCATGTACAGTAAAAGGTTGAAGGAAAGTGTCATAACGAGGGATCGCAGGAGAACATATTCTCAGAGGAAGACCGGATGGTCGGAATTCTCCGAGGAGAAACCGCGAAGTTTCGTGAGCCATTCGATCTTGCAGAGGAGCAGGGAAGTTATAACGAGTGCTGTGAAAGGTTCTAAGCTCAGGAGGTGTAGGACCGTAGATCTAAGCCATAAGGGCCGTTGGATTTACACGTGGATTTCTATATCGGGGTTTCGTAGGTTGAAGTCCCATAAAATTTGCAATGGGAATCGCTAAATCACGAAACGTGAAGTCCCGAAGGTTAAAAGGATTATGTGGGCCACAGAGGAGACAACAGGTGGACATGTGGCACACTCTCGATAAGGAAGTAAATCTAGTTGACTGTTTCAGGGTTTCATGGGGTGAAGTCCCAAAACCATTGCATTAGGATTCGCGAAAGTGAAAAGTTCGATCTCCCGAAGTATAAAGGGGGAAATTCTTGAAGTTGACTATGGGTGAAGATTTCCCGAAAGGGAAATAGAAGAGCCATTCCGAAAGCTCTTCGGGCCAGTGTAAAGGGAAAGATCCTGTGTTGACGTGGACCTTTCGACCTGCGGGTTGTGGAGGGAGCGTGCGTCAGCATCACAAATCCACCTCAACAAAATCATGGTAAATGTGTCCCCAACTCACATATCAAAGGATAGGGAACCTCAAGAAAACCAGTCCAAGCCGCAGGAAAATAAGGGTAAAGGGAAGTCAGAGAAGGAGACTGGAATGTGGTGTGAGTAACCATACTCTTTTCAAAAGAAATTATATTATTATTCATGTCTTGAACCAACTACAAAGTTAATATTATATCAACCTACTTACTTGTATTTTCAAGAGGTAGACCAATCCTAATTGCTTTCTCTTCATACTGAAGGGATATTTTCAAGGTTGACCCAAGATTATTTACATTTTTCTCTTCTAATCGACGATGATAAGGAGGAAAATCATTGTAATAATGCATAAGAGTATCTTGGTTGTGGGGATTAATGACCTCAAGAATTTGATTATATATTTTAATGAAGTGGAGGTTAAAGGATTTACAGTTTCTCCATAATTAAAGGTCAAGTTATTACAATTTTTAAGCAAGTATGCTGGGATTTGAAGCTACCCATAGGTTGAACTAAACCAATAACAAATTTTAGCCCAAGTGGAGAAGGCCTTAGGAGGTAGTTCAAAAACGTCAGCAATTTCTTTTCCTTCTAGAGAATTAACAAAAAGGTGCATGGAAGTATCATCGTCATTAGCACCAATGTTATTACAAGCATTTGAAAAAGTGATCAAATTCTCGTTAACTAAAATCTGGTTCCATTGCCTAAGAAATTTTCTAGATTCTCTTAAAGCTTTATAAGAGGATCATTTTTTGAGGTTAAGTTCAAGTGATATAGGTGGATATTGGTGGCCAACCACTTATTCCAACTGGCTCCTCTTGTCCGTTTTTGTTCAACATGTTCTTTTGTACTTCTTTGTAATTGTGGGTTCTACAATTCTAGGGATGTATGAATCCCTACACATCCTCTTGGTGGATATTGGTGGCCTCTTGCCTAATCCAACTGGCATATTTTGTATGTTTTCATGTCATCACATATTTTTGTACTTCCAGGGCTATTTTGGGGCCCTAAACATTATTTTTTTGGCTCTCCATAGTCAAAGTGTAGACAAAGTCAAAGTGTAGACAAAGTCAAAGTTTGATGGCGGAATGTGTAGTTCACTGAAGGACTTTTCCAATGGGCTATCACATGCATAAAATAGAGGTCGTATGAAAAAACTACAACCCACGGAAGTTGAGGTACCAACTTACCCATAGGGGCCCACATGACTTTTGGTGTTTCACCTTCTAGGGTTAGATCTTTGGATGTCTAGGGTTTTGGAATTCATGAGTAATATCAAAAAGGCCTCTAGAGCCTCATTTTATTATTCTTCTTAGACGGATGCACGTAGCAGCCACATCGCTTCTCAGAGATAGCTACCACCATTTGAGCAAGTGTTTCAGTTCTACAGTTTTACAATTTCATCCTATTTCATTTATTTAATAGAAGATATTATTCACTGTATATCTGTGTTATTCTTCATATCTCTGTGTTTATTGTATTCAATCTATCATCAGTTCATTCCACTCCTAAATTCGGATCAGTGGTATCGAAGCGGTATCCTCTTCATTTATTTTTCTTCATGCATGTCCCTGACAAGATCTGGGTACAAGAAGTTGGGACTCAAACCAATAGATTCATTGCAATATAGGTCATGCTGAGCCCGACAACAACCCATGGGGGATGAAAATAAAAATGATGGAGTAGGAGATCCTATTAAAATGTTTCTCGAGGAAGCCCTCACGTGACAAAGGAACGAAATGATGGACAACTTTGCGCAGATCCTTCGACGACTACCCACAAGAGAAGCATATTCATCAAGCGACCATGAAACCCACTTCAAGGAACATGTAAATTTTTATATTCCATTATTTGGTGGACTCATAGATGCTGATGTTGTAGATAAATGGTTGAATCTTCTCAAAGGGTATTTTTCGGTCCACAATTTTTTCAATAGGGAAAATATTACTTTTGCACTTCTCAAGGCCATCCCCAGTGTTAAGGACTGGTGGGATACTTACTCTGAGTAAATGGTCATAGAGGAATATGCAATATCTATGGTGGCCCCTACATGGGATTCCTTCTAGGACTCCATTAAAGAATAATACTACCCTGTTGGAAGCTATGAGGACCAGCATACTAGATGGACCACCCTACATCAAGAAAGGGACCAGACAGTACCGAATTTCACCAATATTTTCCATACCCTGTGCACCAAATTGGGTATCAAATAATTTGAGCCTCATCTGGTGCTCAAATACCGTGATTGTTTTCATAGATACATTCAAACAGAAATAGAGTTTCTGGACATCGCCTCATTGGGAACGACTTATATATATTATATACATTGTCAAGATCGAGCAGAAATTTAAGAAGAAGAGGTGAGAGTTTGGATCTACATACTCCTCAGAGCTAAAGCAGGGAAAAGGAGGACCCAACCCACATAGAAAGGGATCAAGACGATATGGCCACTCTCATAAAACTAGTCCAAGACGCAACACAAGAAGGGCAATGATAAGACAAAGACGCACATCGGAAAATGGTGTGAGTAACATAAAATCACTTTGCACAACACTTAAGAATGTTGCTCCAAGCAGTCACTCGTGGCCGAGATGAAGGCTTCTGAGTCAGAGGATGATTATGATTCTGAGTCAAATCCCAAAGGAGGGAAGAGGATTATTGATGTTGAACCCAGTGCCATTGTCGCTACCACACAAATCTGACCAAGTGAACCAGAAGAACCAGAGGAAGGGGAACACCTCTTTCTCTCACAAATGTGGGTAAAGGGGGCTCCGCTTCATTTCATTATCGATAGTGGTAGTCAGAAGAACATGATTTCAGCATAGGTCATCAAGCGGCTAGACTTGCCAATGACACCGCACCCACAAACCTACACCATCGGTTGGCTTCACTAAGGAAGAGATCTTTGTGTCATCCAACAATGTCATCTACGCTATCGCATCAAGCCTTTCAAAGATGAGGTATTGTGTGATATTTCTCTCCTTGAAGTTTGTTATGTTCTTTTAGGAAAACCATATTTGTGGAAGCGTCATGCTATGTATGAGTCTATACCCTGCAGTGTTATTATTACTTTGGGTAGATAATTGTATAGGATACTAGAGGTAGCGTTGCCTACCACTATTTATTTAATCTCTGCTAAGCAATGCAGTAAGATCATTTCACAGACCGGGAAGTTCTTCTTCTTTGTGATCTATGCTCACAGTAAGAACAAGGTCACCTCCACATCCGTGGCCTCTACAAAGAGCCTCTCTTTACATCATAAGCAAGTGGACGAGATCATGGAATAATACATAGACATCTTATCCTCACCCACCGGGGTACCGATGCACTTCCAAGTCAAGAATCAAATTCATCTGACCCCCGGTGCACCTATACCTAATGGACCAGTCTATCATCGCTCGCTAATGAAAACTGATGAAATCAAGCATCAGATCCAAGAGCTTCTTCAAAAGGAGCACATCATACCCAACTCCTCTCCTTGAGGAAGCCCAATTTTACTGGTGCAAAAGAAGGATGAGACTTGGCAACTCTGCATTGATTATAAAGTCTTAAACAAAATCACAGTAAAAAACAGGTACCCAATTCCCAGGATTGAGGACCTTCTTGACCAACTTAAGGGGAGAAATTTCTTCAGCAAGATTGACCTAAAGTCTCACTACCACCAGGTTCCCATCGAACCAACTGATGTATGGAAGACAAACTTCAAATCTAAATAAGGTCTCTTCAAATGGTTGGTCATGTGTTAGAAAAACAGGACCGCAGAGAAATAAAATAAAACAAATGCAGAAACAAAACACAGAAGACACACAATACAAGAGAGACACAGATTTACATGGTTCACCCAGTGTGGGCTACGTCCACCAGAGAAATTTCCAGGTCCTTCCTTTATTATTATCCAACAAATGAAGGGATACAACCTACAACAAAACCTGCTATAACTTCCTCTTCTTTTTCTCACAGTCTCCTCTCTCAAAATACAATATTCACCATCAATCATAGCTGCAATACATTTCCCTCATAAAAGAGGGTTGCCTTCTAGGGAAAAAAACCCTACCATAATCTCTACCATTAGATCTGTGACCTTATAATGAATGGTCCAGATTTACAATGAAATTACAATATACTTTTATAAGGCAATTTTTGCTTCGGGGGCTTTGCCCCAGAACTCCCACATGCCCCCAGACCCCCCAACTGGGGGGATAGGCCCCCTGGACCCCATAGAGGGCGTACCCCCCCTCTGCACTCCCCCGCGTGGAAGAGTGTACATACTTCTGGGGTGTAAATACTTCATGGGGTATAAACATGGCTGAAAGGAAAAGACCTATAAAACAGGAAGACAATCAGGCTCCACAACCAACAATCTCCCACTTGGAGACTGATCTCAACAACTCCACCGCTGCTGTATATGCTGGACTCTGAACCTTCTTGGACCTAGCAAATTTCTCATCTTAATCTTCATTCTTGAAGACCAACTGAAACTGAGCAAGAACTCAGTTTCTCCCCGGTTTCTCCCTTTGTTAACATGTCTGCAGGATTCTGGCTAGTGTGTATCTTTTCCATCTTCAATTGTCCATCTTCCAAGGTGGATCGTATGAAGTGGTACCTCAACTGTATATGCTTAGTATTTTAATGGAAGGCTGAGTTCTTTGCA
>ML779350.1:408861-430339 GCA_009831015.1 Picea engelmannii
AAACCTCCTTTTACCCCACTTAAATGTTCAAGTACAAGATGATTCAAAATGAAAATGTCTCCTTGGTATATATAGAAGACTAGGAGGTATAATTACAAATAATGGCCTAAAGCCGACATAATTAAAATAACATTACTAATCTATATTGCAACTAATGGCCTAGATCCGACATAAATAAAATAGCATTACTAATCTAATATGCCCCAATAAAGGGGTAATGAGCCAATATTAGGGCTTAACAAATCTTGTGTAGAAACCACAAATTTGGCAAGTGTTGGTTCTTGTGTGGTAGAACTTTCTTCTTGGAATTGAGTTTTAATTGAGTATCTTTTGGTTGGTTCTTGTGTGAAAACCACAAGTTTGTAAGTTTTGGTTCTTGTCTGGAAACACTTAGAACTTGAATTTGTTTTATTTCCTACAACGACAAAGAATCTCCCCTTCAAACAACAAAAAGTTCATCAACTTTGAAAAATAAACCATGTGCATGCACTCTCTAAAAAAATGGAATTTATATTGTAAATCATCTCCAAGCATCATGAATATCAGTTAAAAAACCCTTACCATCCAAACATCATGAATATCCTCTTCTTACCAGTTGTGACCAAGTGTCATATTCACCATTTAGAACAATTCCTCCAATTGCTAGTTATAGGAATTTTGATATCACTTGTTGAAAAATGATCGTGAGCTAGTGATTTATTTATTTAACCTAGAAATTATTTAATCAACATAAAACCATATGAGGACATCTATGAACGAAACCCATACGATGGATTTCTCTCTGAGGTAGCGCAAGTTTGCAAAACAATGTATCACTACATAAATTATGTGTTATTACCATAATTTTGAAGATGACTTTTGTTGATTTTCTAAAACTTTAACTATTAGGTTGGGATGATTTTTGGTGAGGATGTTACTCTATCATGATGCTTCAACACACAACATTTGAGAAAAACCTAGGTCACAAATTTCGAGAAAAATACAAAATGATTGTAGGTGATGTTGGCTCATTTATTGAAAAATTTGAATTGGTTTGACTTGAAATTTGGTTTGTTAATTCATATTACCTTAGTGCATCCCATCACCAAATTTTGTGGCCATTAAATGCACAATTTGCAATATATGATCAAATCAATTTCTATCTTGTTGATGAAGAAAAATGCATTGACTTTAGCTTTAACCAGATATATGCACCTTGGTCGATGACCATTTAAATAACATGTAAGCATACAAAATTCATCCCCCAAAAAACCTAGAGGCTTGAATTAGTCCACAAGAGGCGCAACCATTGAAATCATCAAGACACAACTAGATTTCTAAGAGTGGCAATATTTCTACAGGATTGATGAATACCCTCTGTGGATAGTTGAAATAAGGTTGTGAATGTTGAACTATAAATAAGAAGGACTAATCCTCTGAAAATTGTAAATGCAGTGGGTAAAAAGGAATTTTGGTTGTATTTATGCAAAACAACACCTTACAAAAATCAATTCCATAGTGGTAGGTCTATTTTCAGATCTCGGGCATCAACAAAGGTTATGTTAGACAACATACAAATTTTTCCACTTTCCAAGCTAAAAAGGTTAGGCATAATTGTATACTTTGATTTTTTTTCTAGAGAGAGACCAAATACCAAAATGGATCTCTTACATAAGACTCATCTTGTTCTATTGTATCATCATAGAAAGTTTTAATGTCTCATAGAAATTCAAATGTTGTCCTTTGAGCTTGAATTGGTTTTTGGAAAATCAAAATACAATGTCATTCCTGCTTGAGCTCCAGGAAACCTATGTTCACCTACATGAATAACATTTTATTTGTGGAGAGTATTTTCTTAAATAAATAGAATTGGTGGATTTATTAGTGTAACTCCTATTATTTTTAATGTCCTACCCATAAAAATCCTCGTTGGAGAAATAGGTGAATGATTTGTACTAGGTTTAACAACACATAAAGTATATAATTGGAAACCAGCTATAGGCGGAACCACTAGAGATACATATTGTTACAACACTTAGTCACCATCAAGGAGTATTTTAACACCAATTTGAACTTTGAATCAACCATATTGAGAATTTCTCAGTTGTTCCTACAATCTCCATATCAGGTGTCTTCCCTCCAATACAAAATGTTGTATCTTGGAAGATGTCGATTATTCAAAAAGAATGCATTAAGAGACACACAAAATCCATTTTCCAACAATCAAAGTACATGGTACCAATTAAATAATATGTTCCTTGCACCTTGCTAATAGAGAGAATGGAACTGGAAACACACTTCAAATGAAACATCATGCTCAAAATCCCCCAAATATATGGTTGGAAATGATGGAAAAATAACATTGAAAATAAATACATACCAATCATCATATATAGGTTGTCCAGAGAAACTTGTATATGCTTCAAATTTAGAAGAGTGTAAGCCCAAAAGTTATATTTTTGTAAAAGAAATAGTAGACCATTTATGCAATCCTCTTATAGAACCATTGTCCATGAACAACTATCAAGCACTCCAGAAACAAAATTATGCAATAGAGAAATCACTAGCCATGATGGCTTCCATACCTTCAACACCACTAATACCAAATTCATCCATGCTTTTTAGAGTTAGAAAAATTTGTTTCATGCCCTGCCAAATAATGCTACATGGAACAATTATAGGACTAATTGCCTCAACCATAACTATTGCACCCTTGTTCTTTTCATAAATGGAAAGGTTAAAAAGATATTTCCAAGTTGCTCAAATGCACAAAAAGATATGCCACAAATGAATTTTAAGGCCAAATTGAGTGATTCAAAAGGGAGACAATGTATTTTTACCTTCTTTACCATAATATACCTTAAGAGTTTCATTTTGTTGAAAAAAGGCATTGTTGTGCAAAGACACTTGAATTCATCCTTTCTTGTAGAAAGTGATAAAAAATATTAAACTTCCTTAACAACTTGCTCACCTATTCCTCCTTGTGCATTTTTTGAAGAATTTTTCTCATGGATTACTCAAATGCTTTTATTATGCACAAAACCCATGTCTCACATTTTCTTAATTTGGCCTCATATGTTTGCAAATTATGTACAAAAAGTATCCCTCAAAACTGTCTACTATAGGAATTTCAGTACCAAATGGTCACTCGACTACCAGAAATTCCAGAGTTGAAAATTCCTCCTCCTGAGAACACATTTTGGTACTTTTAACATATGAAAGGTACTGAAGCATTCCTTGGATGTGTAAAACACCCTCCAAGTGGCAGAGTCCAATTTGGAGGTGCACTAATATGGACAATAATTAAGGGTTATAGGAAATAAATGAGGGTATTTACAATAACAAAAACAATCATATGGGAGAAACATGTTGATCACCATAGTATGAGGGAATAGAGTATGTGATATGAGATCAAGAGTCTATATAAGAGTATGGAATCAAAAAGTATGAATGTCTCCCCCCCCCTCAACTGAATATGTTTTTTGTCCTAAAACAAATTAGAAAACATGGAAGGGAAAATATCATATAGGAATGGGAATTTTCTAAATACATCTCTTCTAGAATTCAAGGAATTATAGATTAAATATTAGAAAACAACACACGCATACCTACTTGAGAAGCCAATGCATTATGCATCTAAGAGATATTGTGATAAAGGAGGAATATTCTAACTTTTATTGTTGGATCATGGATCTGAAGTGAAACAATTTGATCTGAATTATATTGATTTATTCTTCTTGGCTAGAGGAACAGAGGGTAAGATCTTATAATGGAACCTTTGTACCTTCTTATTCTTGGAACTAATCTACTGGAGTTGAAATTTTTATATGAAAAATCTAGAAGCTGCAAACTGTTGTTAGTGATATGAAACCATAAATTATTCAATTGTATCCAAACCCATGGTATAATTCTATCCATGTGAATGAATGTGTTGAAGTAGAACATGCGAATAATTCATTGGGTTATCGATCATTAGTGGATATCGTTAACCAATGTGAGACAAATAACCATTAATGAAAATGAATATCAAGGTACCATAGTACATTTTGACAGGTACGAATGAATGTGTTGATGTTGAGTCACCTTTAGAATTTGACAATTAGAGGAAATTAATAGATGCCCATTATTGTTGACAAGGGAACCTATCGTTGATGGATTAAAGCCCCAAGGTACTATAAGATATCTATAATTTTGATCCCAGAAAAGGTGTTGATGTCTATTGGACAAGATTTGTTGGAAGGAGGACCTTAAGGAATCTCACATCATCCAAGTTGACCATAGAATAAAATGATTTGAAGAACCATAGATGAAATATTTTCCTTGTCGAGCAGGAATTTATTTAGAAAAAGGAAAGGAACAATGAGGTACCTCAACATGCAAGTGAGTTGAGAGACTTTATTCATGGGTTAGGGGTGGATGGAATAGGAAAACATGGTAAGCTTGTGAAGGGAAAATAGGTTGAAGTCATGATCTAGTAGTAGTAGTAATATGAAAAGATTAATATTGACTACATAAATAAATGGAAGTTTGGACTTCAACATGCATGGATTGTGGATGTTGGGAGAAGGAAAATGAATGAGCATACCATGACATAATGGGCTTCTCGAAGGATTTATTTGGCAATGATGGAATGGTGGGTTTGTCTTGGCATGATATGAGTTTGAATTATCTTTGATACTAGTCTACACTTGGTATTATTTTGATTTTTATTTATGGATGGCATGCCCTTCTCAAATAAATTTGGTCTTGATAATCACTTGTGCATAGATTGGATTTCTTTATCCTCCCAAGACCTGGAAAAAACTAACACTTTCCCACAATAAAACATGATATGATGGAAGAATAGAGGTGTAAAGGCTCTCTTAATCTAGTACATATGAAGAAAAAATGACAAGTCCCACTTATGAAAAAAATCCAAGGAAGAAAAATAAAACAAAATGCACTTTTTACCTACTGCAGAGTGGTGGCCAACCTAGACCTCCCGACGATATTTCGTTGATAAAATATTCATTTTATGTTCAATTCAGGTGATTAAAAATGCATATTAAAGTGAAATCATAGGGATATGTACAATATAAATAGGTTTCAAATATGACCCAAGTTGATGTGTCAAACATGATGAGGAACAACTTGCTTGATGGAGTTGTTTTTGAATTTTTGCCTAGACCAATAATCACTATTTTGATCATATTTATTTTTATTAAAGGTGAGATTGAAGAGATTAAAGTTGGATATTAAAGTAAAATCATGTAGGTATCTCCAATAGAAACGATTTTTGAATAGAAGAATAATTGATGAGTCAAATATTCCAAGGGACAACCTAAGAAACAAAGTTTTAGGAATGCATATTTAGGATAGACAGTTATTATTTTGGGCATAAATGTCTCACGTGGTATCAAAATTGAGTGGTTCAAATTGCATTGAGAACTATTTTCGTAGGATAATACATCTTAGAAATATATTTTTAATATCTATTCATTTAGGAATCCAAAAGGTGACTGCCCTAACTAGGTTCTTGAGCTTCCTATATTACATCCAATCAATGTTTTGGTTATAACTTTTTTATTTGATATCCAAATAAAATGATTCAAATTGTATTATAAAATAGAATCCAAGGGATATCTCCATTAGAAATAGGTTTGAAAAATTATAAATTTTAGTTCCTCAAATATTGATTGTCCCAACTTTGGTTTTAAGAGGTTTCCAACGTCAATTTGCTACAAAAATCTAAAAATCACCATTTTCTCCTAAAATGTGATCTAGGTATGTGGGATTCTTTGTGAGTGTGTCTATGATGATGTTGTGAGTTCATATCCCCCAAAACATCAAATATCCTTCTTGTATATTTGATATATGTCTTTTAGAGAACTTATGGTAAGTTGATGAATTTGTAACAAGTCATCACTTTATTATGAAAACTTGGACAAGGTTCTTGCTCACTAATTATATGAATTACATTGTCCTTTGGAAATATCCCATCCTTATTTTGAAAACCTCTTCAATATATATATCTTGTTGCCAATGGTTAGTGGATGGGGTGGTTCTTATTGCACCACGAGGGGAAAATGATTGAAAATCACTTACTAAGAAATCTATATAATTATATTTATATAGTTCTAACATGCACTGGATTTAGTGAAATAGAGTACCCACTATAGTGAAAGAACGTATTCTTACCTCTCATCTTAGCATCTCTAATCCACCGTATCTAGCATGTTAGCACCAAAACAAATCATATAAGAGGAAAATTTAAATGCTAAAACAAAAACAACCTATCAATTCTCTAATCTTTTATATTCAAAGTGCATTCTAAACTTACAGAACAATTTATGAAAGAAACTATATGTGGAAAAAACTTGGTCTAAAAATCAGTTCAAAGAAAATAGTCGAAAATATCTTCTATGCTAGTTCAAAAACCAAAAGCGACATACTACAAACTTTCCAATTCCTTTAGAATTTCTCCGAAAAATGGTGCCAAAAATGTCAGCCAAATTATATGATTTAATTCTTGTTAGATTTAATTATCAATATGAGAATTCGTAAACTTTTGAAACACAAACACTTTATGTGCATAATTATATCATTTGTAGTATTAATCTACTTGACAAACTTCACAACCCAAAATAAAATGAAATCACATGAAAATCAGAATTTAAAAGGAAATACACATGCATGAAAAGGCTAACTCAACCAATCTTGATGATGATCATGTACTTGGGCACTGATCATACTACTGGGACCTGCTATCACCAAGTTATCTCTTTGCATGATTTTGGAATTCTACCTTTCCACATCTCATCATTATATTGTTGGTGAGTGATCCGAAAATCCTTAGACACCACTTATTTATTTAATTATATATATGCAACATCTAACTTGATTTAGAATTACTTTATTGATCATATTGAGGTGACTTCCAAAAAAATGACGATGTGTTTTTGGTCCAAAAACTCATGAAATGATGATTAACTTATGGATTATTGAGATGAAACAACAAAAAATAAAAGAACTCAAATTATCTATATAGATGATATATATTTCTTCATCTTCAATTCTCTTTTAGATAGAAAGATTGTTCTTCATCATCTCAAAATGTTGAATTGCATTACAATATGAGCTTGCAAAAAACTATTTTAATGGACTCTCTTTAATTCCACTACTCAAAACAATAAAATAAGTTCACCATTGAAATCCTTGTGAAATGATGATAAATTTGACTATAAAGTCGACTAATTTTCAAATTGGCTCAATTACACTTTCTTTACACAACAAGCAGTGCACTATGGTGCTCATTAATGGAAATCTAGAATAAGACTTTTACAAATGACCTCGTATAATAAAATAGACCTCAAATTCATGATCCTTGTGAAAAATTGTGAAAATTGGTTATAGATTTGCCTAGGTGCTATAAATATACCTCATGACATGCTTTACGAGACAACCATACTTTGCCTCTTCCTTAGCCCGCAAATTTATGCAGTCCACACAACCTCCGGATTTGTGCACCTCGATATTCGTACCTCTCCTCGATCTATGTGAATACATGGGAATGTGTGTGTAGGTCTTGGGATCCATTCCCATATATAGGCCACATGCCTCTAAACCTCCATGTGGAATTTAGGCAACTTATTACTAAATTTAGTGGGATCCCATAAAAAGTGGGTTGGTTAGCACAATGGTTACACCATTAGATAAATTGGAGGTCGAGGGTTCCATTCCCCATGATCCTATCCTTTGTTGGCATATTCATTGGTTTTGTTATATATATGGTTACAACCATATATTACATAGTTATGGTGGAATAAAGTTTGTTAACCCCCCCACGGGCTATGGCATTGGTCACATGGAATGGCATATAAACTAGGGGTTGGGAGCTTATCCCTTGGTCTCTTTTCCCCYTGAATGGAAATATAATTTATGTCAGATATAAGTTAAGACTCATGTGACGATGTGTTGGTAGGGGAGGATTTRTTAAGGCTTATGGAGGTCRCGGATTTGACCCTTGTCGACTCCATAATTTTTACATAATTATGACCATAATGGCTAGTGGGAGGTTTTCATGTGGAAACCTCTCATTGGCTAACCTTTACCATGTGTCAACATATAATTCATCCACCTGGACTATACATCCTAYCCATTCCACTGTGAACTAATCATGCCACATCACCTACTTGCTACGTGTCACCATATGAAAGTTCCATGTCATCATTGTATGAAATGTATGGTCATGTGCCACATGGCACCCTTGTAGTGGTGACATGTGTCACCTTTGGAATTTTTCCCTTTGCTTTTTTCCATTTAACTTGAATTTTTATCGTTCATAAATTTTTCATATGAACTTGATTTGACTTTTCATTTGTGTCGTTGGAAAGATGATGAAAATCTCTAAGTAATGATGTCCTTTTGATGATCATTTGATATGATCATTTTTTTTTTATCTTTTATGGACCCCCTGGGACCTTTGTGAGCATTTCATATCCTCCCGGACCTCTATGAGCATTCCTTAGATCCTCCTAGATCACACCTTCCCACTAAATAACTTTTGGACCTCCAAAAGTATAAATATTCAACAACTTAGTGATGATAACTCTAATTCACTCTTCCAGCTAATTAAGATGCTCTTATCCAGTAACTTAGTGATGAAGTTTATTCAGTCTTCCATCTTGTTGAATGTTATGGAACTTAGTAATCATATTGGATCTCTTACACTAAGTTTTATATCAATGTACTTTTGTCTATTGTCTAGAAAATTGCTTTGACTCTGACCTCTGGCATTGTCGCTAATAGCTCTGGTTCTAACTCATAGATTGCCTGCCATTAAAATTATTGTTCATTGAATATCTGCAATACTTGTATCTTGTCTTCAACATCCAGTCACATCTCCTTTTGTTGAATACAATCCATCTCAGCCACTATGAAACCATGTCAATTGTCGATCTATGCCTTTCCCTTTTGGACTCATTGTTCCTATATTGTTGATGTATCTGTAGGAGTATATGAATGAATTCCCTTTCCATTACTCTCTGTCCTTTTAAAAAGATTGATTTGTACTGCAATCATCTCTACTTTTCTTTATTTTGTTCAAGGTATACATCCACACAAACATGACAATATTTTGCAGATTCTTATAGCATGCACCTTTATTCCTCTTATTTCTGAAGATGATCATTTCTCCTCTACCATCTCTAGAAAAATTTTCAATACTTCGATGCTCTTTCTGCTTCCGATCTACATGTTCCAACTACCTACATCCTTTTTCTCCTTTATCTCCAGTTCTTCAAAATCAATAATGTCAACTTAGACTATTTGATCCATATGTATCCCTTTAGTTGTTCACAAGACAATGCAATTTCCTATATTGTCATCGCAAGGCTTAGAAATCTTTATACGAGATTCCTCTCACTCTGGAACAAAACGACTATATACAAATCCATTTAATGAGATTCTTATCACTTCAATACACTTCAATAATATGTAAGGTGGATATCTAAAAATATTTTTAACTATATTATTCTCACTCTTTACAACATATAAGGTGGAAATATAAAAACTCTCTTACAAAATTCCTCTCACTCTTTACAACATATAAGGTGGAAATATAGAAATTTTACAGAGTCCTTCTCACTCTCATAAATTAAAATGAGTCTCTTTTAAGCCTTCTAATAGACTTTAGGAGATATGCACATATTCATATTACATTTACAAATATACATTTTTACAATGAATTTTTTTGATGGATAGTTTATTCATGGACTCATCCTCCCTTTAGTACTGGAAGGAGTATCACAACTTCCTATCTCTGACAATGCCTTTGATGCTGATGTTTAATTTGACATTGAATTTGATGCATAATATGATGTTGGATCCAAGAAACCATTAGACCAAACTATATGTCTTCCCAGTAACCTATATAATCTCTCATTGTGAATACCAAGCACTATTGTTGTGTCTAGAGTAGCTTCCCTTAAATACACAAGTATCCGACCATTATGAAATTAAAATGCATAGCCTTCATATTCAAATGTAGCAACTAATAGTAGGTTTACCTACAAATATAAAACACACAACATATGTTATATTCCTAGAAATCCTCTTGACTCGAGATGGAATATTACATATCCATGCCCTCTTATCGATTGTCTGGTGTTAGTTCCAGATCATACATAGAAATACATGTCATACTCTAATAAATTCAAGAATATTGATCTCATCCCGGTCATGTGGCAAGATGAGAAACTTTCCATGAACCATTCCTCAATGAATTCATATATTACTTTTCCAAGACTAGCGATTAGGAAGTATTATTTCCCAAACCTTTCAGTAAGACCATTGAATTCATCTAGAGTTGTTGCTTGTCTTCTTGCAAGTTACTTTACATATTTCATGTTCATGTTTGGACATAAGTGCAGGTAAAGTGTTCAACACTTGTCGATCTGATGTCCACCCTTACCACAATAAGAGTAGAGTGTTTTGTTCCCATCTTGGAACCAGTATCCCTTCTTAGAATTCCCCCTTTTCCTTTGATTTTAGAAATGATATTTACCTTTATCCTTGTTATTGGAGGGATCATCTTGCGATGACTCTCTTCTTTGAAACTTATGCACAGCATGGTTACTAGTTCCACAAGAAGCACATGGATACTTACACCATTTACTAGTAGGAAAAGTCTTCATTTTTTATTGTGCATGCACATCTTTCTCTGGAGATGTCTTACACATTGGATTGGAGGGTAAGTCTAACTATTTATGTATAACTTATTCACTTGAAGTTCTCCTTACTTCAGTCATTCTTGATCATTCTCCATCTTGACGGGAAAAATAATAATATGAGGAGTCATCTTTCTCAATCATGCCTTTTGAAAGAGGTAGTCCCTTTTGAATCAGAGACTTTACATTATCAGCCTACCAATATTCATGGATTGGTATTGATGGTTCCATTACTTGGTTCTGGATCTACAACTTTCTTTCCAACACATGAAAAATACCTTTATGGAATTCCTCATGACCTATCATTCAATCTTACAACCTCTGCTTCTCTTCCTTAGGAGATTATAACTACATTCTTAAATAAAAATTCTTCTTTTGGATTTTCCTATTAATGTTTTTTTGTAGCCTCAACTTCATGAGAATTGTACTCATCTTGTCCTCTTGAAAAGAGCCTTAAAACTATTCACCATTTGAACTCTTGGATCTCATCACATCAATATCTTGCAAAATCATGTCAAAACTAGATCTGATACCACTTGATCCGAAAATCCTTATTTGCCACTAATTTATTTAAATATAAATACGCAACATCTAACTTGATTCAAAATTAATTTACTGATCGTATTCAGGTGATTTGCATAAAAATGATGATGTTCTTTTTATCCAAAAACTCATGAAATTATGATTAACTTGCGGATTATTGAGATGAAACAACAAAAAATAAAATAACTCAAATTACATATATGGATGATATATGTTTCTTCATCTTCAAGTTCTTTTTAGATAGAAAGATTATTCTTCATCATCTCAAAATGTTGAATTACATTACAATATGAGCTGGCAAAAATCCATTTTAATGGACTCTCTTTAATTCAACTACTCAAAACAAGAAAATAAGTTCACCATTGAAATGCTTACAAAATTCTGAGAAATTTGACTATAAAGTTGACCAGTTTCCAAACTGGCTCAATTACACATTCTTTACATGCCAAATAGTGCACTATGGTGCTCATTAATGGAAATATGGACTAATAATTTTACAAATGACCTCTGATCATGAAATAGACCTCAAATTCATGATCCTTGTGAAAAATGGTGAAAAATGAGTATACAGTTTCCTAGGTGTTATTAATATACCTCATGGAATGCTTTATGAGACAACCATACTTAGCCTCTTCCTTAGCACACACATTAAATATGCAGTTCATAAAGCCTTGGGATTTGTGTACCTCGATATCCATTCCTCTCCTCGGTCTATGTGCATACATTGGAATGTGTGTCTAGGTCTTGGGATCCATGCCCATATATAGGCTGCGGGCCTCCAAACCTCTACGCAGAATTTAGGCAACTTATCACTAAATTTACTGGGATCTTGTAACAAGCGGGTTAGTTGGCACAATTTTTATACTGTTGGATAAATTGGAGGAGGTTGAGAGTTCCATTCCCTATGATCCTCTGCATTGTTGGTATATTCGTTGGTTTTTATATATATATGGTTACAACCATATATTACACAATTACAGTGGAATAAAGTTTGTTAGCCCACATGTGGGGTATGGGATTGGTCACATGGAAAAGCATATAAACCAGGGTTTGGGGTATTATCCCTTAGCCCCTTCCCCCCCATTGTAACTTTAACCAAATTCAAATATAATTTATGCCATATATATGTTAATACTCATGTGATGATGTGATAGTAGGGGATTCTTTGTTAAGGTTATGGAGGTCGCGAATTCGACCCCCATTGACTCCATAAATTTTACATAACTATGACCATAATGGCCAATGGGAGGATTCCATGTGGCAACCTCTCATTGGCTAACCTTTTCCATGTGTCAACATATAATTATTCCACCTAGACTGTACGTCCTACCCAGTCAGTTGCCAACTAATTATGCCACGTCACATGCTTTCCATGTGTCACCATATGATAGTGCCTCATCATCATTGTACATCCTATATGGTCATGTTCCACGTGCAAACTTTGTAGTGGTGAAATGTGTCACCTCTTGACTTTTAACCCTTGAATATTTCCATTTGACTTGAACTTTGCTCGTTCATAACTTTTGCATACAAACTCTATTTGACTTGTCGTTTGCATCGTTGGAAAACTGATGACGAGCTCTACGAAATGATTTCCTTTTCACGATCATTTGAAATGATAAATATTTGATATTTAATTGACCCCCTGGGACCTCTTCAAGAATTCTGGATCCTCCTAGACCTTTGTGAGTGCTCCTTAGATCTTCCTGAATAAGTGAGTTAGGACAAAAAAAAAAATGCAAGGAAAGAAAGACACCACTCTTGCATCAATGAAAGACTAACAATGAAATTGAATTGCATAAGTGAAGTACTACCATGTTCTCATGGAGTGAAATTCATTCCTAATAATTCATGGTAGAAAATTAAACTATATAATCATAAATCTTAATCAAAACTAAACTATAACATCATAAGGTAAATCAAAGCATGCTATTAATAAAACTATGATGAGGAGGCCTCTTAGGCTCTTTTAATGGTCATCATAGATTATACACTAACATAAGTAATATGTGAACACATGTACTAAATTAAGCATATGTACATAGAGGATAAATGAAACCTAAAAAAGGATTAGTTGGAGTAGGTACATCTACCCCAACCATATCTCTATTGAATAAATGCTCATGAAGATGGAATACAAACTCGGTTGGTTAACCTTCCCAAATAATTCTCTTCTTTCATGAGTACATGTGTGTCCATAATATTCCTCCTATAATGTATCTAATTCTTCTTGAATTATTTCCTATGATTCCCTAGACAACAACACTTTGGTTCCATTGTCCTATCACTTGAACCAGGAATTTGATATTGGATGAAAGATTTTCTTGAGATTCTTACTTTGATATTGGATGGAAGATTTGCTTGCAATGATTATGGAATTATTTGAGATGTCTATGGAAATAAAGAAACTTGCAGCAAAGAGGATCTTGGAGTGGCATTTTTCCTCATGGGTGAGAGAAACAATGAAGAAGACCTAGAGGTTAAAATGATTGTTCATGTATGCTCGTCGACTCTAGAAGAGATGGTGAGTAACAATCCTACAAGTTGGTAGATCGTGCACTATATAGAAGAATACATAATGTAGATGTTGCTTTGATTTCTTACAGCCACAGAATATCAATTTTGATCTACAAACCATGAGTAAAATATTGGATTTGCTATGGTTTTCGATTATTGATTTTATAATAAATATGTGTTGACATTTTGAGAAAAATTGCAGAAATTTTGGTTTAGCTATAATTCAAAGTTTTATTCTTCATTTATTGTTAAAAGAATAAAACTACATGTAAAGAAAATATAAGAATTATGGAGTGCACATTATACCATACCATCTCAAACTTTCCATGCACTAGAAAGATGCTTATGGTAGTCCTCAAGGAAGAAGACTTGATTTTTTGGTTAAAAAATATAATTCTATTATATGTGGGTCAAATATTGTTGAATTTTCCAAGACCACTCTATCTCATCATGTTATTTACCAATCATTGTTATCTCCGACCACTTAGTATGGTTTGATGTCTTCCTTATTGAAAATCATTTTTCCATTTCCATGTCTGTTATCTATGAACATATTTTATGATTTTCCACTATGTACATCTTATCCACACGATTTCTATCCACCTCAGAGACATCTGTTGTGAATATACTCAAAAATGGAAAGAGGGATTCTATGTCACATCCATGTCAACTGCAACAATTCAATGGGTTATTGTTATATCACTAACACATGAATTCATTATTTCCTTTCTAGTGAGAAAGTCTTCTACTACATAAGCCAAGTTCTGGGTTTGTGAGTTGGCACCATCCACAAATAAAAAATGTACAAGAAAGGACATAGACATATGCACATTCAATCACAAAGCATGATAAGTAGCTATTGTTGAAACAAATTATCTCACTCAAAAGTAAATGTAGACATCAAACCAAAACATATGGTATAGTAATGTACAAGGAACACATGCAGGATGTCCCTAGGCATAGTACCTTTTCAAATAGAGCTCAGTATGGGGATCCTTTAAAGGGATTCCATCATATTCAACCAACGCATAAGAACCTTTCTGCAACACATGTTTCATGATGTAAGGTCCATGCCACATAGGTTCAAATTTTCATGAACCTAGTTTATTACGGTCTTTCTCATAAACCCAGACTAAGTCCCCTTCTACAATGGTGTGAGGCCAAACAAAATTATCGTATTGAATTTTGATACATTTCTGGTATGTCTCATTAACAAGAGAAAAATCACGATGATTATCGTCATTTTTTTCCAACTATAAAAATCATTCTTCCTTAGCAAAGGTGTTCAACAAAAGTTCTACAGCTAGCTTCAAACATGGAATTTCACATTCAATCGACAACACCATTTCTAAACCATAAACGAATTGGAACGGTGTGAATCCAATGTTGCTTTTAACGAAAGTCTAGTAATCTTAGAGGGATGAGAAAATTTGTAAGTGATAATTGGTTTTGTTCACCCCCACTATGCGTTGAAGCATGGTTTTCATGATTGGTAACTTCTACTTGTCCATTAGATTGTGGATAATACGATGATGCGTTTTCATGATTAAAACCCACTTTTGAACTCAGCGTAGCCATCATTTGATTTTGTATATGGGATCCGTGATCAGTTACAATATCTTGTGGGACTCTGAATCTAGCGATGATGTGGTTAAATATGAATAGAGAAAAAATTCTTCCATCGTTAAGGAAAGTAGGCATAGCCTTAGCCCATTTAGTAAAATAATAGATTGAAACAATAATTTAACCATGCCCCCCAGCTGAGCTAGGCTTACATTCCATAAAATAAATTCCCCATTTGGGAATTGGGTCGAAAACTACTAATGGATGAAGTGGAGTAGGGTGGGTACGTGTTTTCTTCTAGAATATTTGACATGGTAGGCATTTTTTAACGGCTTCAATACAATTTTTAAAGATCGATGACCAAAATTTCCCTACACGTAGGATTTTCTAAGTTCTATCCATCCTAGAAAGATGACTCCCACATGCTCCTGAGTGACAATCATTGTTTTGATAAATATTATCCTACGGGTAGGCTAAGCTCCCCTTTGGACCAAGACTCCTATATTTGGTCCAAATATAGAAAAGAACAAGTGGTTAATATGTTCCCTATATATCTAACTGAATAAATCAAGAAAGAGAGAGAAGAAGAATGTTGTGCATCTTGTTACGATGTTCATCCTCACTACTCCAATCCCAATGCTTGGTATTCAAGCTCCTCAATGGAACTGAAATATTTCAAATACTAGAAAATGAACTCTTCCTCTTACTCTATATGATTATATAAATCAAATCTCTCTATGAAGACTGAAATGATAATAGAAAATAAAATGTAGAAAACATGAACTAGAAGGGAACAAGACAAGTTTATATTAATTGGAAAGCCAAAAATAGGAACTTACAAAGCATGGTTGATGATGCAACACTTCTCCAAGATCTTCTCATCCAACCCTTGCATGAATATTGACATCAAAGTGTTGATGCTTCTCCCATATAAAAGGTTTGGTACCTCAAATGTTCCCCCCTTCACTATGGAAATCCCTTATTATATAGGATCTAGAGGCTTAACCACCATGGATAAGATCACTCACTAGATCTACTAAATTGGGATCTCCAAGATTTTTAGGGAGAAAATATCTCTTAAGTATTTTAGGGAGAAAATTTCTCTCAAGGATTTTGAGGAAATGTCTCTCGAGATCCATCAAATTAGGATTTTGGTTTGAGAAAATATCTCAACCATCCATGAGATTCTCAACTTCTCCTTGAGATTAGGAAACTAAATGTGAGGTGGATTCTCACACTAAATTAATTTCCTTTTTATGAATAATAATGAATAATTCATGTGCACATAGTATGTTGACCTTCATATGATATATTTCTCCTCCACGTTGASTATGGATTGTGACAAATGTTCTTTCATGGTGTCAAGGTGTTGTGACACTTAGTAAATTTCTTGCGACAATTAGTAAMGTGATTATGACACTTGACAAAGTGCATGTGAAACTTAGAAAGGTGCATAAAACACTTTACGACACTTGCAACACTTAGGTGTAAATAGGTGTGACACTTAATCGGAAATTTTGGTGTGTAATAGTCATTCAAGACACGTTCATCCTATTCATGAGTTAAACATTGTCACATAATGGTATTGATACCACAATGATATAGTGTCATCAATGATAAGAAAATATATAACATGATTTCGAATGCAATGATGCTTGTCATGTGATACATTAGGATGAAAACGTTGGTTCTGGAGACATAACAAAATGTCTCCATACCAAAGATCAGAGGTACCGATGAGGAACAATAACTCATCGAGCAATGAGTCAAAGGCTTCAGTTTCTACACTAGTATGGGGAAATTCACATATTAACTTAGCAAATACAAAATATTTCTTTGATTTCGAATTAGCAAACTCGAGATCAAATTCGTGAAGAATGATGATCCATCTAGAGTATTTTCTCCCTAGTACTTGAAGGGTCAAAATGTGATACATGGGATTTGAATCAACAATAACTTTGGTTTTAGGGAGTAGGATGTAATGGTGAAATATTTAAATAGTGATGACCACTACCAAATCCAAATTCTCAACATGTGAATATCATAGTTTAGAGCTAATGAGGATTTTACTCAAATAGTAGACCACATGTTATGTGTCATCATCGTCCTCTTGAACTAACACCATGGAAATAGTGGAAGTAGAGGTGGACAAGTAAAGGATATAATCTCTCATATAATTGGGGGGAATGTAACAATGGTGTTTATGTCAAAGAATGATTGAGAGAATCAAATGATCATTGAGCTTGGTCATTCCAACTGAAAGGGACTTCCTTCTTCAGTAATTGCATAAATACTTTCATGATCTCTAGATAATTGCAGATGAATCGACATAGAAAGTGTTCCTTCCCCTGCAAACTTTGAAGTTGGTTTAGGTTATTGTGAGGAAGTAAATCCAAAATAGATTTGAATTTTAAGGGATCCACCCTAATATGATCTTTTGAAACCACAAATCTTAGGAGTCTACCTGATTCAACAACAGAAATACACTTTTGAGGATTCAAGCATATATTGTAGAACCAACATATAATAAAAATGGCTCTCATATGATCAATTTGATCCTCTCGACAAATTGAATGACTAAGAAAGTCATCGAGGTAAGGCTCAAGAATGTGTTTAATATCATGGAAAGCATACGACATAGCCCACTGGAAGGTAGCTCCAACATTTTTAAGGTCGAAGGGTAACTTGTGATATGCGAAGGTTCCCCATGGGAAGATGAAAGTCGTTTTATGATGATCAAAGGGGAGAATATTGATTTGGTTGTACCCCGAGAAGCCATCCATGAATGAAAATATTATGCTTTTGGTGCAATTTTCGATGATTTGGTCAATGAAGGCAGTAGGGAAATTTTCCTTAGGACAAGACTTATTTACGTCCCTATAGTTGAAAAAATCTCTAATTTTCCCTTGTCTTCTCGTGACCAAAATGATGTTAGAAACCCATTCAGTTAGTGGTACAAGATAAATGAAACCAACTTTCAATATTTTTTCTACTATTTCGTTAATTTCCATAGTTTTTCTAGGATGAACTAGGAGAAGCTTCTAATCTACACCTTTAGCTTATGGGTAAATTTAGATTTCATGCACTGCAATCGAAGGATCGATCCCTGACATTTCTTCATAGCTCCAAGAAAAAATGTCATGAAATTCTTTAAATAAGGTTGTGTAAGCCTGAATTTCTTTAGTCAAACAATCCACGCCTAATTGTATGGTTTCCACGACACCATATTTCTCATATATGTCAACGTGAATGGTTTGTGTGATATTCCCTAAATTTCTCTTGGAAATAGTATCCTGAGTAAGTATCGGAGATTGAGGGTTACTAAAAATAGAATATTGAAAGATGGATTTAATCTCTTCCTCTGTCACATCCAAACTTGGGAGAAAAGAGGATCGATGGTGGTGATCATCCCAAGGTAACTCTGATATGCCAAGAATTTCCATTATGGATTTTTTGATGGAAAAATATCTAGGAAATAGTCAAAACAAGTTGATAACGATTTTAACCAGGATGGTAGAGAATAGGAATCTGACACCACCAGATGTTGGTCATCAGAAGAAGGAAAGGTAGATTGAATAGAGTTATATGTTTCCTAAAATCGACTAAGTGGAATAAATTTGTCGAGCATATCAAGTTCTAGTGGACTATGTATGACCCAAGGATCAAATGATTCAAGGGATAGGTGTACCGTGGTTGAAATCATATTAATCTTTACATTTTGCTGCAAGGTTTCAGGAGAAGATAGGGGAAAATATCCCATGAGTAAGGAATATTTTAGGAGACCTACTCCCAAACTCTCATAGCTAAGCTTTGAATCTCCCAAAAGTGGGACATTATTGGTAGTGTTGTTGGGGATATATGGTGTACTATAATCTAGCTGGTCAATGGTAAAAAAATTCCCTTGATGAAGAAATTGTACAAGATGAAAGACCAAAGATGCAACAAGAACCATCGAATAAAACCAACTTATTCCAAGCAAAAAATTATAGTCTAGAGGAGCATCGACCACTTCAACATCGACAGAAACATTCCCCCCCAGTTCAATGACTAAATATTGCAACCATCCAAAAGGTCGAAAACCTCATCCATTAAATTCTTTCAATGTAGTGGGGGACTAATTTAGAATCATAGAGTTAATGGATTTCCAACAAGATAAATAAATAACACATGTCAAATATCCTTCATCCAAGTTAGTATGGTGGATGTTTCGATTCTGAACAATAAATTGAACTTGAAATGCAAGTTGATGAGAGAGCCTTGTTTTATAATCTTCCAGGTTAAATGTATGAGTATTGGATGACTCAGAGTCAACAGCTCCAATGGCTACCAAGAGGGTTCTACGATGACTAGGAAACTTTTGTAGAACCTCAAGTTTCGACATCACACATGGTGCTTGTGCCAGATCTTCAACAATGTTATAGTTCTAGGTAGCACAAATGTTCAGATTAAAATTCAACTGTCAGATTATACTCTTGGGTGGACGTAATATTGAGTCAAGTGTGATTTCTCTATCTGTAGAGGTCTAGACTTAGGGGTAGTAGAAGTGGAAGGAATTTCATTCATGGGTCCATTAGCTACACTTTTGTTACTGGTTTTCTTTAGAGGTGTATCATATGTCTTTTCTCTAGTCATAAAATCTACAGTTCCATCAAACATATAAACATGTGAACTTGAGGAAGCATTCCCACTAGGAGGATGACCTATGTTTCCCCCTTATGGAGGTGCAGGATTTTGTGCAACCATTGTTTGATGCTATGGTGGAAAAGGATTAGTCAAAAAAATAAGTCGGCGATTCCCTTTTGTCACTTCATATCGATGAGGACAATCCCTAGTGTAATGATCTTCTCCACACATTAAACATGGATATTTCAACTTTTGTTGTGGGTTTTTATCAGTAGTAGGTGGTTGTGTTTCTGTTTTTGGACTCTCTGTTTGATCATAAATTTTCTTAGATTTCTTTTTATTCTTCTTATTTCCTCCAAGTTGCGGGGATGAAGTAGATTGAACTGCATTCACCTAAGAGGTTTTAGCAGGAGAAGAAGTATATTTTGATGGAATGGAAGTCTGCGTCATAGATGGGGTAGAAATTGAATGGCTTGTTGACCCAGTTGATTGTGTGGAAGACTGAATTTTTAAAGAATTGATGATGCCATCAGAATGACCATCAGATGATGGTTTTGATGGATTATTTGATGTACAGTGAGCATTCAATATTAGATCATACAAGGTACCATATCGGGAATAAGCCAAATATAGATATTGAACATGACTAATAGCCTACTCTTCAGTGACAATACCTCCCATCAAGACATCGCGGGAAATGGGTGGTAAAAGGGACTTTGTGAACCATTTTTCCAATAATTGGTCTAGAATAGTATCTTTAATTAACCATCTTCACCACCTCCACTCCCTAATATGATCAAAAATATGCATGGAGGTGGATTTTCGAAGGGAGGTTAAAAGATTCGTATGAGTTTAATATCTAATAGGAAGTTGAAAATGGGTTAAGAAGGCCATTGAAAGTGAATTAAATTCATTGAAGAAACCTCATGGTAACACAATATACCACTTAGTTGTTGAGCCTGTAAGAGTTCGTTGGAAAATATTCAACCAAATAGAATCATCCATCAATGAGTTGGATGCACGCCAAATATGGAATGTCATAACATAGTTATTGGGGTATTCCCTAGGTTTTTCATCAAACATAGGAATATATCATGGTAACTTGGAAGGAATTATTGTTGAGAAAGGAGAATGTAATATGGGATCATTTGTCGATATCGACAAGTCTGGAAGGTCTAAAGTGGCTAGAAAAGGTAATTGTTGATTTCTTTGAGGATACGAGTAATACTGATGAGGCATGAAAATACTAGTAGCACCATAAGTTGGTTGCAAAGGTAATTTATATCTTGATGGCCCTCCCATAGGTTGTTGTTGAGGAATATGGGTAGTAAATGCAAGATTCACCGATGTAGGAATTTGGGAAAAAAAGGTTGGGTTCACTAATTGATTAGGCATATTTCCCTGTGAAGGAAACCTTGTTTGACATGAATGAGCTTAGGTAGGGTTAACAACACCTGAAAATGGTTTCCCAGAATAGAGTCCTAAGGGAGTAGGATTAGAGGGTCCCACCTGAGTGGGTTTCCCCCATGAGGGACTTGCCGAAGAAA
>ML779350.1:446060-461880 GCA_009831015.1 Picea engelmannii
GAGAATCTATCAACATTGATGATGAAATATTAGAAAATGTTGATACTAACAAATTTGGGAAGAAAAAAGCTAAGCATTATATAAGATATCGAACTAAGAATATGTATAATACTTATTTCAAAGATGAATCAGTAACAGTACATACTCAACTTTTACTTTCTCTATTGAAGTCAAGAAAGTTAAAAGAATCTACATCATTATTGGGTATTCAAAAGTTGACAAATGATACAAAGGTGCAACAGAATGTCTTTAACAATATAAATAGTGTATTAAAAGCTTTTGGAGAATCTCAAAAAGAAGATGTTTGTGTTGCACGTAAAATGTTACAAACAACAATTGTTTTAGGGAGAAATATAAAAGATCGTTTGACACTACACATGGCAAAAACTTTGGGAACGTCAAGAAAAACATTGCACAAACATAGAAAATTATGTTTCCAAATAGATGTAAATGATGAATTGGCTTGTTGGACAGTGATTTCTAAACAACCCTACAAAGATAGACTTGCAGAAAATGTAAAAGAATTGGCTCGTAATTGTTGGTTGGAAGAATCTCATGTTTCACCACATACAAGGGATGTGTCGCATTGAAGAATAGCATGAAATCAATATGAAGAACATCCAAAACATATATTGCCAATGACACAAATAGAGTTGTTTAATAAGTTCAAAAAAGAGCACAATGAAGTTAAAATTTCCATCAATACATTTGTGCAACAAAAACCATGGTTTGTTAGACCCATCAATGTCCATGACACGTGTTGTTGTCATTATCATGTGGAGTTTGAGTTGTATTACGACACTTTTTTGGATTTTGGTAAAACTTTATGGCCAAGTTCACCTCGTCCTTCCATAGTTTGTGTTTTTATATCTGAAATTCTATGTGAAAGGGAAGATGATGATTTATTTTACAAAAAAAAATGTGTTGGTGGAACAAAATGTGATCATTGTGGAAATATAAGTTTGTTTCATTCAAAGTATCATATTGATATGAATGATCAATAATTTTCTAATATAAGAGTCAATTGGAAGAGATATGAATATTTGAGCAGCATGACTCCACATTCTTCAAATGTTATTTCCAAAAGGCTTGATTTGAAGGTAGATAAAATCTGTTTAATAGAGTTTTTGAAGTTTGAGGAATAAATCTATAAATACACTAAGCATTCACATAGAGCTTGATGGAAAGATCTACAATTCAAACAATCCCATGAAGTGTTTCCACCAGGGACAATTTTGTCTGTAGTTGATTTTGCAGAGAATTACACATTCACTGCACAAAACGAAATACATAGTGAATATTATCATCTTGATCAAGTCGCCATATTTGTCCACGTTCTATATAGACATGCTCAATAGAGTCTTCCAAACATAGAAAGCACCAACGACAATCGAAATGTTATTAAAGAATATCACTTTTATATAAGTGATGATCGAACACACGACACACATTATGTACAACATTGTTTTGATAAATTTTATGATTCATTGAAAGAACATGAAATTATATTCGATCGGCATTGGATATGGTCCGATGGGTGTGTGGGTCAGTTCAAATCTGCACGATCATTCTATTGGTTATGTCTTCTTCATAAAAAATTAAATATTACACATTGTTGGAATTGTTTTGAGACTGGTCATGGAAAAGGAGAGCACGACAGTGTAGGGGCATGTATAAAATGAGTACTTTGAAGGTATCAGTGGAACCCTCATGCCGATCGATTTGAATCCACTAAACAAGTTGTTGAATGGTGTAACATGGTGCTAAGCCGTGAATATAATCCATCAAGGGATGTGCGCAGGTGTGTCTATATATAAATGTTACATGTATGTACACAGGATATATAAATTTGAACGTGTTCAAATTTATGTTCAATATTCAATCATTTTCTTGAGAGATTTCAAGTTAACAAGTTCTTTTCTTGTGCAGGTATTTTTGGCATGTTGGAATCGAATATGTAAATAGATCAATCTCATATGGCGCCCATACAATATCTGGGACAAGAAAAATACATTCAGTTAAAACAAAAAGTTTTCAAAATGGGTTTGCATTTGATAGACGAAATGACTCTTGTTTTTGTTTAGTTTGCATAGACGACTCAGAATCTATAGATATTTGCGAGAACGAAAAATGGAGGATATGTTAAAGCTTGGAGACATATTGAACTTAAAGTAAAAGGGAAAATGCCACTTGCAAGCTTAGAGGAGATGGAATCAAATGAAGCTATAGTGTCAGTTGATGGTGATAAAGTTTCTGATCTTGTTAGAGAAGGTAAAAAATTTATGTTTAAATTTTTTCAAATAACTTGTAGATACATACTTGTGTGATAATATAACATGAATTAATTGTTGTCCAATATATCCAATTATTTGCAGGAGATGTTTTTTCCATGATTGCACCTGTAGACAACACTGAAAACGTGAAATATTATTTGATGCGATGCACGGAACAAAAGATGAGGCTATTAGAAGATTTTGATAACAACGGTTTTATATATGAAATAGGATCCATTGTATTGAAAGGATATTTTTTTCAAGAAACCCATCAAACCGATACTCATGTTCACTTTCAAGACTACCAGTCAGATGTCACAAGTTGTCAATATAGTCATTTGGTATGTGCAACGCGCATAAAGTTAATAGAAGTTCAATAAATAAATAAATAAAGTTAGAAAATGGAAAATGTCCAAAGTCGATCATGAACGAATAATTGAAGATGGAATACCATTACATTGTTTTTAAATAAACTTGGCACATGTGTACATTCCATAATTTTTAATTTTTCATTAAAAGTACATTCCAGATTTTGATAACTTGTTTTGACAACCTTCAAACATATTTCCAATTATGATATTTATAAAAATGATACTATGTATAAAAAACTCACTTGGGAACTGCACCCCAATTAGTACCTAAAAGTATAATGTTAATACTTACAACCTAATTAGTATAGGATTTAGGGAACTACTATAGAAGGAAATCAAGTTAACTACTATTGAACTACTATAGAAGGTTTTTCTTCATCCTTCTATGGGTGAATGTTGTATGCACTGTAGATAGAACACCATTCTTTAGATATTTCCATTGGGAGTTAATGAGTCTTTATTGTTGAAAATTATTGAGGTAATAAACCTCTTTTGGAATTTCGAGTGTGGATCTCATATGAACCTGTTAGCAACAATTGTGGTATCGGGAACAAAGGTCTGCAGGACTGCCCGATAAATGCCCAAGCGCAGCACGTAGAAGAAATCTGTTTGGGGCCCGAGTCAAGAAAGCGAGCCTGATCATGGACATGAGAAGCGGCGAAAGATCCACAGGAAGGTTTCATCGGGAATCGGGATATCGGAGATCCTGGGAGTGAGAGTTTTTTGCATTGTAGAATAGCAATACGCAATTTCCCGATCGGTGGGGAACAACTGTCAATCGTGGAGGACAGGTGGCAGGTTTTCACGACAGGGAGCAGACCGTTGACAGGTCAATGACTATGAGCCATCGGGGATCGGAGAATCACGAGTTTGGAGGACGCGTGCTCATTGAAATTGCAAACTGCGAAACCTCGATAGAGAGTATGGTCGAGGGCATGTGGTAGTGGTCACTTGGACCGGGGACTATTCGAAGGGCTAGCACGGAAGGCGCATCGGAAATCAGAAAATCGCGAGTCCCGTGGACACAAACACCGTGTCATCGTGAATGCTGAAACTCCGATGGAGGGTATGGCTATAGACACACGGAGATAGGTCATATGGATCATGTTCTAGCTGGTAGGGGCTATCTTCTGAGAGGAGGAGCTCATCGCACATCGGGATATCAGAGATCCCGGAGGCAAGGAGTTCGTGCATCTCGAACTCGCGAACCCCGAAACCCCAAAACCTCATCACATACCTCCATTACCTATCCCTTGCTGCCACTTCCTATCCCCGTGTCATGCCAACCACATTTTCTTCCTGGCCCCTATGTTCCCTCCACCTGGCTCGTACACTTCGAAGCCCAAGAATTCTTCCACTTACATTTTCCCTATTGTTCCCCCTCCGCCACATCCATCCGTATGGCCTCTCCTCATCCCATCTCCACACCGAGCATGTCAAACCACCCCTGCCTGATCACCATCCATTCACCACTTCATGTCAAGTCCTCCAGTCATCACGACGACCTCCACGTCCACCCGCTAGTCTTACCATGATTTCTCCAAACATATCCAAATGGAAGAATGAGAGGGCCTCCATGTCCTGTAGGTACAGAGTCGACTGGGGCCTTTCCCGATCCCAATGAAACAGTTATTGCAGCAGTTGATGGTGGCTGGACATCGTTTCCACCATAAATGGAAAGTCCAAAAAATGACTGTAAGCTTGTCAATTCATCCACGGGTCCTTTTGGAGTGCGATTGTGTCTGATTGAAGTTCATGACTGTCCAGAGACTGCAGGCGCAGTAAACATGCAGACGTAATGTCTTCAATGCGATGCCTCGAATCGACTTCTATGGTTTTTCTCTAAGTATTTAGGGGAGTTTTCTCACATTGGGGAAGGAATCAATGGTTGAGCAGAGCTCCCGGTTGTAACACTTTAATAAAGAACTGTTTTCTGGTTATTTCTAGACTTTGGAGACTTCTTGCCTTATGAATGCTAGTTTCTTTACATCTTTGTTATACTGTGTTAGAGCAGCTCAGAATTGGAGGATCCAGTCGAGCTGTAGTTGTTATAGGATGACGTTGTAATGGATCATTGTAATGGTTACGGAGTCTCTAATCTGTTCCTGTGTTTTTCTTAATGCTGAATGACTTGGAATTGGAGGATCCAGTCAAGTCTTCTCTTCAGTTTCTTGAAGCTCTGAACCAGGAAGATCCTGCATTCAGAGTTTTTCCCCTACAAACCGTTGTAAGCCTGTTGCCCAGAGTTGTTTGTTCACCTTTCTTACTAAGTCTTCCACCTGCTCATCTTTTAGTCGACCCACTGGTTGAAGTTAGGATTTCAGACCTCCTTTGTTCTTTACGTACCAGATCCAATTCCCGAGTTAGAGTGATATATGCTCGAGTCTCTACCCATTTGGTCTCCCATTTATCAAATCGTGACAGTAAACTGATGGGCGTTAGGCTCTGCTCCTGCAGGCAATCCAGGAGTGACTTCCAGCGCTAACATTTCTGGCACCGTTGTCGGGGACGAAATTGAAGATTTTCCTGGGTAGCACGACATTGAGCCTCTGAATTCGAAGGTGCATCGGATTATCGGAGATTTTCAAGATTGCTAATATGCACCTGGCGACTCCATTGTGACGACTCCGTTGGGGAGAACCTGCTCTGTTAATTGTGGCTTTTAGAGGCAAGCATACACAGTCTCATCCACAACTACCTCTAGCTACGCCTGAAACAGATCTGGAGGTGGTGCTCAGAAAGGGAAAGTCCTCTGAAGAAGAAGCGTCCATCACCGAACCAGGTAATCCACCATATCCTTCTGTTGGAGCTCCTTTTTCTCCTCCTCAGTTATTTGACAGGCCTGTCTTTGCAGTTTCCCGTTTCCTAAATTTTGGGAGTGTTCCTACTGAGTTTTCCCCTCCTAGTCTGGGATTGGAGGGAGAAATCCTTGTCACTCCCCTCCCCTCTGAAGCTGTTCCTTGGCGTAGACCTAAAACTACAGAAGATTTTCCCACTCCTGCACAAAGAGGAGCGCCTGCTTACTCGAAATCGTTAACCTTCTCCTTAGATCCTCTCTTGTTCCCCACTCCCATTAGAGGCTCATTCTCAGCAATCCCTTCACGAACTCTTTCTCCTCCCAGCTCTCCTCCACCTAATATTCCTATGGCTGGTGCTAATCCCCCTCTAACTAGAATGGACGCCATAGTTGGTACTCGGTATTCTCCCTTGATCCTACCTCAACCTATGCATCCTCTCCCTGCTGGAGACTACTTGAAATATATGCCCAAGTTCACTGGGGAAGGAGACATAACGGCCAAAGAGCACCTGGTTGCTTTCTACACTTATGCAGATAACCTCAACATTGAGAATGAAGATGTCTGGATGAGGGTCTTCTTCCAGAGCCTGGATGGCGAGGTGAGGAAATGGTTTAGAGGATTGGCTCCAGGATCTATTGCTGGGATTGAAGCCCTGGATAATGCTTTCCCGAGGCAATGGGGAGATAGGAAAGATTTCATGTATTACATGATAGAGTTCGAGTCTCTGAAGAAAATGGACGATGAGTCCGTCTCCGACTTCTCCAACAGATTCAATAAGATGTATAACAAGATCCTGACAGAGATAAAGCCTTTCGAAGCCTCAGCTAAGATTTCGTATGCTAGCGCGTTCGGCCCCGATTTCTACCTTTTGTTGAGAGAAAGAAGAGCCACCCCTTTAGCTCAAATGCAAGATGCGGCCATAGAGGTGGAATCCAATGTGTTAGCAGCTGACAGACTGAGGAACAAGGCTGACGCAGACAGGAGAAAGGGAAGGTCGGAAGCCTCGACTTCTGACTCATCGGTGCCCCACCCTCAAGTGGACGAACTGACTAAGATGGTGAAGTCTATATCTGCAGAGATGGAGAGAATGAGTGTGGAAGGGAGGCAAGCATATAAAGGCCCTTAGATCGCCAAAAATAAAGGAGGTTATAGGAGGCCAAATAATTTCACTCCCCCTAATATGCAAAGAGAGAGAGGAAGAGACAGAAAAGACCAGAAAATTCAGGCCCCTTTTCAAAACCATTTGGTGGCCGATGAGGAAGAAAGAGAAACATATGAGCTTGATCCTGAAATCCACTGCTTAGAAGGCACTCCTCCTTTTCCTCATCTAACTCAATCAGCATACGAGGAGTCTCTCATGAACAGTCAGCTAAATGAATTGAGCAAAGGAGACAAGGCTAGCGGTGGTCAAGGCAGGTATAACTTGAGGTCCGACAAAAGGACAACAACACCTGATATTCCTGAGCGATCCACTAGAACAGAGAAACTTGCTAATGCAATAGCCGACAGTCACAGAGGTAAGAAATCTCAACCCCTCTCTCCCACTGTCCACAATCATGTTCCTGAAATAAGAGAAATTCCAAAGCCTACATCTTCTTTTAATTTCGAGCATGAGATTCAAAAGATCAGAATCCCTGTACCCCTCACTGAGCTGATTAAACATGAAGAATTTAAAAATCACTTCTCTGAGCTTATACAGTCTGAAGCCTCATGCCTTCCCACAGACTCCATAAATCTCCAAGATGAAAAACCAGCAGTTGTCCTAGGTCCCATGGTAGAAGATAGAGATGATTCATCCCCTCCCTTCTACACCTCCCTGAACATACATGATAAAGTGTTGCACAACTGCTTGATGGATTCATGGGCTTGTCACAACCTCATGCCCAAAACCGTCATGGAAGAATTAGGACTAGAAGTCACCTGAGCCTATCATGACCTCTATTCTTTCAACTCCAAGAGAGTTCAGTGTCTTGGAGTTATTAAGGACCTAGTTGTGACCTTATTTCAACTGCCCATGAAAAGTGTGGTCATGGATATCATAGTGGCCGATGTTCCCCCCAAGTTCGGTATGCTGTTATCAAGATCTTGGATAAAAAGACTAGGGGGAACCTTGCAAATGGACCTCACGTATGCTACTATCCCAGTGTTCAGAGGAGAGCATAGAAGACTATATAGGGAAGCCCAACTAGCCTACATAATCAGTGATGAAGCTAACCCCACCAATCATCCTATCTTTGCCTTGGACACTGATTTAGGCTCCATTTTACTACAGCTCACCCATGCTCCCGAGCCTCCTCTCAAACTCAGAAAATAGTCCACCATTTCCCCTAAACCTCCTCCCTCCATCACCCCCATATGGAAAATGTTCTTTGATGGAGCCTCTTCCAGGGAAGGCACTGGAGCTGGGGTGGTTTTTGTGTCACCTGCTCAGGAGATCACATCTTTGTCATACAAATTAGAATTCGAAGCTACCAACAATGTGGTAGAGTATGAAGCTCTTATCCTGGGATTAAGAGCTGCGAGGGAAATGGGAATACAGGAGGTAGCAGTGTTCAGAGATGCAGAGTTTGTGGTCCAACAGATTAGAAATGCCTATCAGGCTAAGCATCCTCGACTCAGGAGTTATAGGAATGAGGTATGGGACCTAATTGACAGTTTCTTCTCAGCGATCAACATTTCTTTCATCCCAAGAGAAGAAAACACAGTGGCAGATTCCTTGGCTACATCAGCAAGCATCTTCAAGGTAACCTTGCCACCCAAACTGAGGTATGATGTAGAAGTAAAATACAGGCCCTCCATACCTGACAATGTCAAACATTGGAGGGTATTCGAAGATGATCTCGAAATCAAGAAGTTCTTGGAGACTCTCGAAGAATTTTCAGAGATGCATATCGACCAAGACTCTCTCCCTGAAGAAAGGCTTGATGGGGGTAATTTTCTGAATAAGATTGCAGAGCGTGACATTGTACAACTGCCCGGCAATCATATCCCAAGGGGAATGGTTCCTTTGGAAAGGCTCTTTGATAGAAATGATGTATCATTAAAGGGAGAAATCTCGGAGGATGACACTGGTACTATTCAGTGCAACATTGGGACCGCGAATGAGCCCAAGTTTGTCAAATTGTCAAGAAGTCTGACAGAGGAGCAGAGGTTCGAATACATTGGACTTTTGAGGGAATTCAGTGATGTGTTTGCATGGACCTACAAAGACCTCAAAACGTACATCATTTCTGTCATCAAGCATAAAATTCCATTAAAGGAGGAGGCAAAGCCATTCAGGCAGAAGCTGAGACAGATCAATCCCATGCTGCTGCCTATCATGGAGAGATCCGACTCTGTGTAGACTTCCGAAACCTGAACAGGAGCTCACGGAAGGATAACTACCCCTTGCCGAAGATGGAACATATACTGCAAAGGGTGACAAGAGCTTCCAGGATGTCTATGATTGATGGTTTCTCTGGCTACAATCAGGTCTTTGTTCTGCCTGAAGACAGGGAAAAGACAGCATTCACCACTCCATGGGGCACATTCATGTATGCCAAGATGCCATTTGGACTAATGAATGCAGGGGCAACATTCTAGCGTGCCATGGATATAGATTTCATCGGGGAAAAGGATAAATTCGTGGTCATTTATCTGGATGATATTACAGTGTTTTCAAAATTTGATAAAGAGCACTGCTGTCATCTCAGGAAAGTTTTCCTAAAATGCAGAAAGTTTGGCATTTCATTAAATCCCAAGAAATCTTTGTTCGCCATGCAGGAGGGAAAGTTACTAGGCCACATAGTATCGACAGAAGGAGTCAGAATCGATCCCAAAAGAGTTGAGGAGATACAAGCCTTATCAATCCCGAGGTCCAAGAAGGAGGTCCAATCTTTCCTCGGTAAAATTAATTTTCTAAGGAGGTTTTTGCCTAACTTTGTTGAAGGGGTAAATATTATAACAACCATGTTGAAGAAAGAGAATGAAGTAAGGTGGACCCCTCAATCGCGACATTCTTTTGAACAAATCAAGAAGGCCCTGACTGAAGCTCATGTGCTTATCAGTCCTGACTGCTCAAAGGATTTCCTGATTTTATCCTTTGCCTCACCTAACACAGTAGTTGTTGTTCTATTACAAACGAGTGACAGTGGGCTAGAGCAACCTATTGCTTATTTCAGCCGAGCATTAAGGGATACCGAAGTCAGGTATGACACTATGGAGAAGCAGGCTTATGCTATAGTAAAAGCTCTCAAAGATTTCAGAACCTACATCCTGCAGTCAAAGATCATCGCCCATGTCCCCTCGGCTGCTGTTAAAGACATTCTTATTCAGCCTCACATAGATGGGAGAAGGAGTAAATGGATAGCCAAAATTCTAGAATTCGACCTGGAAATAAGACCCACTAAATTGATCAAAGGTCAAGGTTTAGCCAAGTTGTTGGCTGAGGCAAACTGCCAAGTGTTGGGGATAGGTTTCATCAACGAATGCTCAGGTATTCAGTAGGATCGATTGCCTGACGTAGACCATCAAAGGGAGCCCCCATTGGCTTGATGTCCTTGGTATAAGGATGTCATATACTTTCTGCAGGAGCTACAGCCTCCAAACAGCCTGCAAAGAAGAAAAGCAAGAGCTCTAAAGCTCAAAGTAGTCAGGTACTGCCTGATCGATCAAGTGTTATATTGGAAAGACCCGCTGGGGGTGCTTCTAAAATGCATGAGCCCACCGGAGGCTGAGATGATCGTGGTTGAATTTCACAGCATCCTGTGTGGAGGGCACCATTTCTGGAGAGCCACAGCCCACAAAATCCTCAGGGTTGGATACTACTGGCCTACCGTGTTCACTGATGTCTGCAAAAGGGTCAGAGCCTGAAACAAATGTAAAAAATTTGCAGGAAAGCAGTAGCTTAGGTCTCTGTCGTTAAATCCGGTGGTGGTTTCAGGGCCTTTCCAGTAGTGGGGCCTGGATTTCATTGGAGAAATTCACCCTACCTCCAGTGGGCAGCACAAGTGGATCCTGACTGCTACAGATTTCTTCACCAAGTGGATTGAAGATATCCCCACCAGGATTGCTTCCCACAAGGTAATCATTGGATTCTTGGAGGACCTCATCACAAGGTTCGGCTGCCCAAATAGGATTGTCACTGATAATGAAACCGCTTTTGGGGCTGAACCACTAGCCAAGTTCTGTGAACAGTTCGGGATCAAATTGACTCACTCCACCCCATATTATCCATAGGGCAACGGTCTAGCAGAATCCTCCAACAAAATCCTGGTAAGGATCATCAAAAGGTTGTTGGAAGACAACAAAAGGGCTTGGAGTTCAAAGCTGAAATTTTCCCTATGGGCTGATTGGGTGACTACAAAGAGATCTATAGGTCTCTCCCCTTTCCAGTTAGTCTATGGAGTCGAAGATGTCTTCCCTTCTCAGTTGGCCATTCCTATAGAGAAATTCCTCCAAGATTATCAAGAAGAGCCCAATGACATGATCAGAAGGATTCATCAGCTAGTAGAGGTCCAACAGGCTAGGGAGCAGACAGTGGATAGGATTCAGGACCATCAGCAAAAAATCAAGCGGGTCTTCGATAGGAAGGCGAAGAAGGAGCGGTTCCAGATAGGAGACCTGGTGCTGAAATGGGATGCTCCTAAACAAGATAAGGGAAAACACAACAAATTTGAAGCCCTGTGGATTGGGCCTTTCAGAATCTCCGAGACTTTCTCAAATAACACATACAGGTTGCGAGATTTGGAAGGAGAAGAAGTTTTTAGCAGCCCAGTGAATGGGCATTTCCTGAAGAAATGTTTTGTCTGAGCCTCCAATGGCTCCTTTGTTTGTAAATATTGTTTTTTGTTTCTTAGTTCGTTTTCGTTTTTATTTTTGCGGCCTAATAATGACTCCATATCCCAACAGCAAGGCACTGAAACTGCAAAATGAGTCCTTAGAGCATCATAGGGATGACTCTATCCCCCATGGAGCCTAATGTTAGCAACAATTGTGGTATCGGGAACAAAGGTCTGCAGGACTGCTCGATAAATGCCTAAGCGCAGCACGCAGAAGAAATATGTTTGGGGCCCGAGTCAAGCAAGCGAGCCTGATCATGGACATGAGAAGCGGCGAAAGCTCCACAGGAAGGTTTCATCGAGAATCGGGATATCGGAGATCCCGGGAGCGAGAGTTTTGTGCATTGCAGAATCGTGATACGCAATTTCCCAATCGGTGGGGAACAATTGTCAATTGTGGAGGACAGGTGGCAGGTTTTTGCGATGGGGAGCAGACCATTGACAGGTCAACATCCATGAGCCATCGGGGATCAGAGAATCGCGAGTCTGGAGGATGCGTGCTTGTTGAAATTGCAAACCGTGAAACCTCGATAGAGAGTATGGTCGAGGGCATCTGGTAGTGGTCACTTGGACCGGGGGCTATTCGAAGGGCTAGCACGGAAGGTGCATCGGAAATCAGAAAATCGCGAGTCCCGTGGACACAAACACCGTGTCATTGTGAACACCAAAATTCTGATGGAGGGTCTGGCTACGAACACACGGAGACCGGTCATATGGATCGTGTTCTAGCCGGTAGGGGCTATCTCCTGAGAGGAGGAGCTCATCGCTAATCAGGATATCGGAGATCCCGGAGGAAAGGAGTTTGTGCATCTCGAACTCATGAACCTCGAAACCCCGAAACCTCATCACATACCTCCATTACCTATCCCTTGCCGCCACTTCCTATCCCCGTGTCATGCCAACCACATTTTCTTCGAGGCCCCTGTGTTCCATCCACCTGGCTCGTACACTTCGAAGCCCAAGAATTCTTCCACTGGCATTTGCCCTATCGTTCCCCCTCCGCCACATCCATCCGTATGGCCTCTCCTCATCCCGTCTCCACACCGAGCATGTCAAACCACCCCTGCCTGATCATCATCCATTCACCACTTCGTGTCAAGTCCTCCAGTCATCACGATGGCCTCCACGTCCACCCGCTAGTCTTACCATGATTTCTCCAAATAGATCCAAATGGCAGAATGAGAGGGCCTCCATGTCCTGTAGGTACAGAGTCGACCGGGGCCTTTCCCGATCCCAATGAAATAGTTATTGCAGTAGTTGATGGTGGTTGGACATTGTTTCCACCATAAATGGAAAGTCCAGAAAATGACTGTAAGCTTGTCAATTCATCCACAGGTCCTTTTGGAGCGCGATTGCGTCTGACTGAAATTCACGACTGTCCAGAGACTGTAGGCGCAGTAAACATGCAGACGTAATGTCTTCAATGCAATGTCTCGAATTGGATTCTATGGTTTTTCTCTAAGTATTTAGGGGAGTTTTCTCGCATTGGGGCAGGAATCAATGGTTGAGCAGAGCTCCCGGTTGTAACACTTTAATAAAGCACTGTTTTCTGGTTATTTCTAGACTTTAGAGACTTCTTGCCTTATGAATGCCAATTTCTTTACATCTTTGTTATACTGTGTTAGAGTAGCTCGGAATTGGAGGATTTAGTCGAGATGTAGCTATTATAGGATGACGTTGTAATGGATCACTGTAATGGTTACAGAGTCTCTAATCAGTTCCTATGTTTTCCTTAACGCTGAATGACTTGGAATTGGAGGATCTAGTCAAGTCTTCTCTTCAGTTTCTTGAAGCTCTGAACCAGGAAGATCCTGCATTCAGAGTTTTTCCCCTACAAACCGTTGTAATCCTGTTGCCCAGAGCTGTTTGTTCACCTTTCTTACTAAGTCTTCCACCTGCTCATCTTTTAGTCGACCCACTGGTTGAAGTTAGGATTCCAGACCTCCTTTGTTCTTTACGTACCAGATCTAGTTCCCGAGTTAGAGTGATATCTCCTCGAGTCTCTACCCATTTGATCGCCCATTTATCAAATCATGATAGTAAACTGATGGGCGTTGGGCTCTGCTCCTGCAAGCAATCCAGGAGTGACTTCCAGTGCTAACAGAACCAATGATTTCCAACCTCTAATTGAATTGTACCAATGACCCACAAAAATTTCTTGATACATAAAATCATAGTCCATGGAAGATTAGAAACACCAATAGGGGTTGATTTAATGTTGACCAGATATTTTAGGATCTCTTACATCACATGCTCCAGAAATACATCCATTCATGTTTAACTAGGAACCTTTGAAGTGTTCATTTTCCATTCAAAAACAAAATCCCTCAATCTTAAAATAAATATAACCACCTTGTGCTAGTTTAGTTTATATCTTCGAGGATTATGATCTAATATATGGGTGAATATCTCATCTAATGCACGTTGTATCGCACCATGAAAATATTTTTGGGTATCGCACCATAAAAATCTTATGGTGTGATCATGACTTTGGTGTCTCGTGGAAGATTTATCTATGTGACATCCTGCTCATATTTCGAGGGATGAAGACAGTGACCACGGTTTGTGTCACGACATTTGAAAAAGGTGCAAATCGCCCTTTAGCCTACGCCCAAACCAAGTGGAGATATTTGCACACAATACGATATAGTGATACGAGTTAAAATGCAGTGACACGAGTTGAGTTAAACAATGCACTGACATGAGTTAAAATACAGTGACACTAGTTAAACAAGTGTCATTCTAGTGGCTATGTCCCTACGGAGAAGTTGCATACAGTGGGAGTACAAACTTCTATCATGAATGTAGCTTATGATAGAACCCTATTTCTCATGTTTCTAGCCTCAGTGTTGAATCACTTTGTCTACCTACGGTGCTCATGATTATTATGTAAGGGAGCTCATGATTATATGATTATTATGCACATTTTCTTCAACAATCATATTAATCATATTGTAAATGTGTTCCTCCATATTTACAATCATATTTATGTTTATGTTTTCTTAATAGATAATAAATAATGTCTAACAATATAGAAGTATAAAAAATAATGTAGAATAAGAATGTAAATAAAAGTATCAAAAATAAGATAAAATAAGAATGTAACAATGAAATAAATAACAATTTTGAATTTAATTATATATATCTCATTAAAATTGATTTTAAATTTCATTTGAATTCAATTATATATACTTATTTAAAATGGATTTATATATTTCATTTGAATTTGGATTTATATTTGTAATCAAAATGCTTCATGAATAAACATTTCACACACCCATAATCTTTCACATGAACAATTTTGAATTTAATTATATATATCTCATTAAAATTGATTTTAAATTTCATTTGAATTTAATTATATATACTTATTTAAAATGTATTTATATATTTCATTTGAATTTGGATTTATATTTGTAATCAAAAGTCTTCATGAATAATCATTTCACACACCCATAATCTTTCACATGAAGTATTAGGATTATTACATTATGTATAGAATTCTTGTCTCTTTTTTATTTAAATATTTTATTTCTAATTGTAAACTTGTAAACATGTAATGCATGATTTGATTTGGTCCCATTGTTTTCTATATGAATCAATAAATGAAGAAAGATTTTTTTACCTCGTCGATGATGCCCTAAATGCACTTTCTCCTTAATAGCTTCATCATTGATCCAATTTTATATGGTGATGAATTGATCTATGTGTTATATTATAGCTTCATTTAATACATTATAGTTTTAGATCTATGTCATATACCTCCTAACCAATTAATCTCACATTGCTTACATCTATAGAGAATGTCCCTTCTCATCTCATTTCCTGGTCTCCTTTGACTTTGTTTATAGGGTTTCAATTTGTTTTCACCCTTGATTTGATTGGCCTCCATTAGGTCATTTAGTCTTCTTCTTATGGTCAAATTAACCATGTTTGATATGTGACTAAATTCACTACTAAGGGTGATAATTGTTTTTACAGATCATCACTAAATAAGCTTGCTTGTACTCTTTAACTAGTATGTAGTGGTTCTTGTGTCACTAATATATTATATCATTGTTAGAGCAACTATGGATTAACAAAAATGACAACACACATCCAAAGGTAACACATCAAACTCTACTTTGTCAATATAATTTGTTGAGAATTCAAAATCCACATTGCACTAACACATCAAACTCTACTTTGTCAGTATAATTTGTTGAGAATTCAAAATTCACATTGCACTTATATTGGATCCATAAATCCTTATTCTTGTTAAGTCAACCAAAGAAGTAGGGTTAAATATATGAAATTGTATGAAAGTTACCCTTCTTGAATATTGCTTATAAGATTAAGATTATTGCTTATAAGATTAAGTAGGGATGGTTGTATATAAAATATTGTGGTGATTTTCTCTTACTTATCTAAATTTTTATGAAGAATTTGTTTTAGTCTATACAATTGGGATGGACAATTGAGAATAGAGAAATACCTTAATTTTTTGAGTCATTTATTGATAACTACTTTCCTTCTTACTTCACATATGCACCTTAACATGTTTTTAGGGATGAAATCTT
>ML779350.1:498138-508736 GCA_009831015.1 Picea engelmannii
TAATTAGTTCCCATCTAAGACTCTTTTATTTCTATAAATTAGACTTTATCATCCAAAATGAAGTATTCGTTATAACTATTCCTTTAGTCAAAGGGTCTCTACAATTGGAAAAGACCACCAAAGTGGAAGACATTGGAAAAGACATTGGATGTATTTTTGAAACTAAATTAATTATAGATGTGATAATTTATTGAATTATAAACATGAATGTTATGGACATATTATAATATAAACATATCTATGTTTTGCTCAATTTTTGTTTTTGTTTTATTTGGTCTTCAACATCATGTCTATGAGTATTAAGATGAAAATCTTTGTTTACAATATTATCATTTGCATTTTCAATTCTCAAACATCTTAGTTTTTGCTTCTATATCCTTTGATGTGCATTATAGAAGGAATCATTTTGAGTGCAATCATATCTCTTTGTGCATTCCATTTTATTCTCATGCTTATTCAATATATATATCAAAAAAATCCAAAATCTTATAATAAAAAAGAGCTTCAACCCTAAAAGAAATTGCAAATATAATATTAAGCTTCAAAATTTTATAAACCAAACAAGATTCAACCTCAAAAAAAGTTGAGTATAATATCAAGCTTTAAAATTTTATAGTCTAATAAAAACTTAAACTTTAAAAGAAATTGCCAAAAAACTTAAAATTTAAAAGAAATTGCAAAAAAATTAAACTTTAAAAGAAATTGCAAGTATCTTTTTATAACCCGAAAACCTAATTGCAAGTATAGTCACAAGCTCAAAAACTTTATAGTCCAAAAGACCAAAAGTCACCTTTCAAGTATAAAAGAAATTGCAAAGAATAGTCTCAAGCACCAAAACCTTATAGTCGAAAAGACTTTCACCCCAAAAACAAAATGTGAAATCATTTTCATCATCAAATGAAATGATTTGAAAATCTGAAATTACTCTTTTTCTCAAATGTATAAATATAATAATAATTATTATTATTATTATAAAGTGATCAACTATATTGTCATGTAAACTTTTATTTAATCTTTTTGATCAACCAAATATCTGATTTTCCATTAAACTTAACATTCCATCAAATTATTATTTTAGCCAAGGATCTACAAAAACTACAAAGATAGACCAACAAAGTTTTTTAGATGTTTATTCAGCTTTAGGAGTGGACCCTACCAAATATTACAAGTTTACAGTCGAACCTAATACTATTAGATTCAACATTGAATCTACTTTCCACCTATAAAAAAATGTCTCTCATTTTGTTACGATTTGTTAATTTTAATTTATTTTCTTCTGTAATGTATATATATTTAATTGAAATGCAGGGGAAAATTTGAATCTACCTAAACATCTTGGTTTCACATAATATTTTTCCAATGATTTAATTGGAAAAAAAAAATATTCATTAATTACAAAAAAAAATTAGCATATTATAAATTTGTATATATTTAAAGATAATTCATTATCAATTCCTACATTTTTAAGCAGGTGTTATCAAAAAAATAATATATTAGTTAGTGGATATTCATGTTTTCATCTCTTTTTTTTCCATAATGTATATAAAGAATTAAATGACAGGCACGCCCACGGCTTGGCCACAGGGCTGGCCTCCTGCGGCCAAGTCATAGTCCAGTGGACTGTGACTTACGTCTTAGTGATAAATTGAAAATTTAAATTATAAATTAACAATACATTTTAAAAATTTAAACTAAAATTACATACTCAAGCTTTGAAAAATATCTGGAGTTCGGCGTGCCCACGCTCACAAATGCCAACAGGACCTATGCGCTCACAAACGTCGACACGACCTGTACGCTCACATCACGCCCACCTACACGACCTCTGCACTCACTCACGGTTGCTAAGAAACGGCAACACAGTTCATAAATTGTTTCAAGATCGATGTGTGGTTGATATATAAACAATCTTTCGGTCAAACGATTGTTCGGGTGAACAATCTTTCGACCAAAAGATAGTTCGGCTGAACAATCATTCGACCAAAAGATTATTTCGGCCGAACAATCTTTTGGCCGAAAGAGTATTGCCAAAGAGAAAATATCCGGCCGAATAAATTTTTACATGCAAATTGAGGGTGCGGTCAATGCACCGTTTGATTTGACGTTTCATGTTTCGGCCGAAAAATAATATTAGTTCGGCCGAAAAAAGGTTTTTCGGAATTTTGGAGACCCGATTGTCACGAAAGTGTAACCCACCTCTTTGATTTCACCCATTTCTTATTTAATATCGCTCATGCTTACACTCCTCCTTTCCTTGACTGACTGATTAGCATCCCTGCTTTGTTGTGACAGATATAGCCGGTGTAAGTGTAAATCTCATGACTTGTAATTAATCTTTCCATTACTCCCCCTTAATTATAAGTAGATGAATTTACAAAATACAAAATTTACATCAAAAAATCATATTGACATGAACTATCAAATATATATGACTGTGTCGACTCCTAAACAACTGTGCAGTTTTTGAAATGCATCCCTTCCCAAAACTTTTGTAAATATATATGTAATTTGTTTTTTAGACCTGCAAAACTCTAAACAAATTTCCTTATTATTCACCAATTCTCCAATAAAATGATACCTTGTATCAATGTGCTTGGTTTTCTTATGAAACATGTGATTCTTGGATAACATGATAGCGAAGTTGTTGTCACAAAACATTGTAGTTGGTTCTTTTTATTCCTACAAAAAATATTTTAACATTCTTCTCATCCAAACTACTTGAAAGTTTGCTCTTGTAGCTGTGACATATTCAACTTCTGTTGAAGAAAGAGTCACAATGGGATACTTCCTTGATTCCCATGACATTATACCTGCTCCAAAGTGAAATGTGTACCCATAGGTACTTTTCATGTCATCTATGTTTCCTCCACAATCATTGTCAGTGTATCCAATAAGTCTAAAATCTTTTGAAGTAGAATGCATAATACCAAAATGTTTTGGTCCGTTCACATATATTATAATTCTTTTTCCTACCTTCCAATGGCATTCTTTTGGATTTTCCATGAACCTTGAAATTAGGCTCACTCCATGCATAATATCAGGCCTTGTTGTTTTCAGATACATAAGTCTACCTACAAACCTTTTAAACAGAGTGGGATCCACTTTAGATCCTTCATCTTCCTTACTTAATTTCAATCAGGTTGGTGTTGGAGTTTGCATGAACCTTGAAATTAGGTTCACTCCATACATAATATCAGGTATTGTCACTATTAGATACGTAATACTACCTATCAGTCTTTAAATAGTGTGGGATCCACCTTGGACCCTTTATATTCCTTTCTTAACTTCAATCTTGTTATGACATGTGTTGGGGATGATTTTGAATTTATCATATTGAATATTTTCAGAATTTCATGCGTATACTTAGACTGTGAGATAAATATACCAGTTTTGGACTCGTGAAATTCAATACCCAAAAAATATATCATAAGCCCCAAATCAATCATTTCAAATTCATCCTTCATGACTGACTTAAATTCTTCTATGCCAAAATCAATTGTAAAAATCAAGTCATCTACATATAAGCAAAAAATTAACATATTACCATGTTGATTTTCTTTGATGTACAGAGATGGCTCACATTCACTTCTATGAAATACATTCTCAGTGAGATAGGAATCTATGTGACTGTACCAAGCTCTGATATCTTGATTTAATCCATAGATTTCCTTCTTCAATATGTATACTTTGTTTTCTTGTCTTGGAATCTCATAGCCTTGTGTTTGTTCCACATATACTTCTTCCTCTAAATGTCCATTCAAAATTTTTGACTTTACATCCATTTGATAAACAAATCATTTGTTTTGTGTAGCAATGGCCAACATAGTTCTGACTATGTCCATGCATGCAACTGACACAAATATTTCATTGAAGTCTATTCCAGGTTGTTTTGTAAAATCCCTTGCAACTAATATTTCCTTGTGCTTCTGCACATTTCCATCCGCATCTTGCTTGGTTTTATAAATCCACTTGACACTTATCAAATCCTTGTCTTAAGGTACATCTACTAATTTCCAGGTCTGATTATTCTCTATGCATTTAGTTTCTTCATCCATGGCTTGTGCCCATACATAATCTTGGACAACTTCTTCAAAACTTAATGGATCATCTATCTGTGAAAAGAGAGCAAACACTTAAAATGAATTTGTTGTGTCAACATTATAGATGTCACACAATCTTTTTTGTCTTCCTTGGTAACAGACTTGCTAATGTTGGATATGGAGATGTAGAACTACTTGGACTGCTTGTTGGAGTTTGTCATGCTCTTGATGTGGACTGTGCACCTGCAGATCTCATTGGAGTAGTTTGTGTTGCGATTTGTGTCATAGTTCTAGGAACTGCGCTATGAATTGTAATTGGTGTTTGAACCACTTCTTCTTCTGTGTCATCATTCCTAATAGCATCAATCATTATGACTATCCTTTCTATGCGTCCATTCCATGATTCATGCTCCACAAATTGAATATCATGACTGATTATGTCTTCTCTTGCAATAGGATCATACAAATTGTATGATTGTGTATCTTCAGAGTACACAAAAAATATAAATTTATGTCCTTTGTTATCTAACTTTCTCATCTCATATGGAACATGTGCATATTCAACAAAACCAAAAAAATTTAAGTGTGTCACATTATGCTTCATACGTATCAAGGCTTCTTGAGGAACTTTGTTTTTCACACTCTTTGTCAGACATATTTTCATGATGTATACTGCAGTTTCTACTGCCTTAGGCCAATATTCATTTGAAAAATGTTTGGTTGCCAACATATTGTACGCCATTTCCATGATGATTCGATTCTTCCTCGATGGGACACCATTCCATTATGGTGTATACCGCACAATGAATTGCTTCTAAATGCCATGGACTTTACAAAAGTTCTGAAATTATCTTGAAACATATTCTCCTCCTATGTCAGTGCTTAGAACCTTGATGTAATAACCACTTTGCTTCTCCATAAGTGATTTGAACTGCTGAAAACAAACCAGTGCATCATATTTATGTTTTAGGAAATAAATCCTTGTTTTTCTTGAGAAATCATCAATATATGTAAGAAAATAGGTACTTCCTCCTCTAGATGGTGTTTGCATTGGTCCAAAAATATCTGAATGTACAATTTCTAGTGGATATTTTTCTCTGTATGACTTTCCAACTAGAAATTACTCTCTTTGTTTCTTTGCAATGATGAAACCCTCACATATTCTTTCTGGTTTTTCAATTAATGGAAAACCTTTCACCATATCTTGTTTATGTAGCAACTTTAGACCTCCAAAGTTTAAATGTCCAAACATGAAATTCCACATCCAGGAATCATCATGCACTTCATATTGGAGTGCTTCTTATTACCCTGCACCACAATATTCTTCTTTATTGGAACTGCATGTACTAAATTTTCCTTCTTTGGAACTGTGCGCACTTACTTCACTTTTTTCTTTGAATGTAGTGTCAAAATGCGCATCTCTTGCTTCACTGAAAACTTGCATTTTTTTTCTCTTTGTGGCCAACTTCAATGTCAATGGGAACATTTTGTTACTTATGATCTGAATTCTTACTATAAGTTGGTTGCTTGGATTTCTGTCCAAAATCACACATTGATTATTTTCCATGTAGATTCTATATCCCTTTTGTAATAGTTGTCCCATGCTCATAAAATTATGTTTTAGGCTAGAAACATAATATACATCAGGAATAACATTTTTCTCTCCTTGTTTGGTTAAAATGTTAATACTTCCTTTACCTAAGACAATGACTTGGATATATGTTCAAAGTGTAACTTTAGTTTGGACTGAATTATCCAAACTAGAAAACAATTCTAAGTTTCTTGTCATGTGATTACTACAACCCGAATCTAAATACCATATGTCACATGGAGTTTCTTGAGAAACATTGCATTCAATTGGTGAGACTATAGGAATTTCTTCAACGCATTCCATAAACATAGGGCTGAAGGGAGTATTGGTGCTTTTTGACTGATCTTGAATTTGCTTGTTTTGATTATACTGTCTCTTCCTACATTCATATGCATAATGTCCATAATTTTTACAATAATGGCACTGAATCTTTGACTTATCAATTCTCTGACTGCTTAGCTAACTGGTATTTTTATTTTGACCTCTACCACCAATGTTTGCAAGACTGCTACTACATCCACCTCTACTAGAATCCTTCCTCTACCTCTAGGGTTAGCTCTCCCCCTTCCTCTTCCATGATTTATAGATGACTGCACGCAAAATGTGTTTTCTAATGACATATTTGACCTATTCAATCTATGTTCATGATTAATGAGGGAGGCTTGCAACTCATCTAGGCTAAACTAACTTAGGTATTTTTTCTCTTCTAAAGTCACAACAAGAGTATCGAATTTAGGAGGAAGACTCCTAAATAGACTCTCAACAAACTTTCTATCCTATATGGTTTCTCCATGAGATTTGATATGATTTATTAGGCCAATAACATGGGTGTAAAAGGAATCTACTGAATCTGTGTCTTTCATTGACATTGTTTCAAAACATATTCTAAGAATTTGTAGTTTTGAAGTATTGAATTTTTCCATACCTTGATAAGAAGTTTTCAATATGTCCCATGCTTCTTTGGCTTGATTTTTTGATGCAACTCTAGGGAGTATGCTATCATGCATGGCTTGATGCATGTAAAACATTGTCTTTCCATCCTTCTTCATTTTATCTTTCAAAGAATCCTTCTGAGCTTGTGTGAGGGAATTATACGTTGCCTCACATTTGGTTCCACGTAGCCATTTTCGACTATCTCCCATACATCTTGACCCAGAAATAGTGCCTTCATGACCAATCACCATAACACATAATTTTTGTCTGTAAAAGTGGGAGGTTGCAGATTTGAAATAGAAGCCATGATTTCACCTTACAACAGAGATGTTTCTCCTGAAACTTACTCTGATAAGAATTCATCTGATCAACCCGCTATGATAAAACTACTTTGATACTAGATCTCGAATCTACAGCATGTAGACAAACTCTGCACAACACAGTTTCAAAGACCGTGTAGTTAAATTCTTCGACGTTGAACTCTCAAGACTTACCATGTAATTCATAGACTACTCAATAGACTGTGTGTTGTGATGATAACACTTAATAAAGTAATTTCTGAAATATTGTTCTACACTTAGCACACAAACTATGAACTTAAGTTTGTGCAGAAACAAAGAGAAGATATTTTGAAGGTGTTTGAATAGAATAGAACTCTGAAATACATCAACAAAAATACTTAATATATTAACAACTTCGGCATTGTGTGCGGTTACAGAATACAAAATTGTGTCGATCTTCAGCTCCAACTATGTCTGCAAACTTATAAAACATAGATCTTTTGCTCTCATACTTCTTCAACTCTCTATACAATTGTTGTTGCTTCTAACTATCAACTAACACTCTATATGTCTCTATGTATATGTATCGACTCTTTATAGACTCAAGAATAAATAGAATAAGACTGAGACTTTGTATAGAAGTAAATCGACTCAACCATTTAAGACGAGAATAAATACGACTAACTCTATCTACATAACAAAGCTCAATAAATATAAATATCAGTTTATTTAATATCACTCCTTCTAACACTCCTCCTTTCTATGACTGACTGACCAAGGCCTCTTCTTTATTGTGATAGATAGATTTGGAGTAAGCGTAAAGATCATGACTTGTAATTAATATTTCCAACACTATTGGCTTGAGGTATCTCGGAAAACAAAAAATATGTATCATCACCCAACTTGAAAACGTCTCCATGGTTTTACTTTAAGACGTGTAGCTTGAAGACCTTTCGAGTGTTGTGGGGAAAACATTGGTTTGTTAGTTTTTAAAGAGTAGTGTAAATGAAAATTCTCTCAAACAGTGGATGGGTTCCAAATGGTTGTTGATTCTAGGATATACGTCACTTTTCACGTGTTGGTTCGTGGCTAGATTTGCCTCAAATTTTCTTCTAAAGAAGATGTAGATAAAGTTATGGGAGAAAAATGGAGATGGGACCCTTCGGGGTTAGATATCTAGAAGTGTGAAGTGTATTTTGATCTATCCCAGGCCCCGATGGAAGTTTAGTAGGTATGGGAAATTCTTTCTAGGCTCCCACTAGTTTTCTAAATTGAGCCTTCTTTGATAGCCATTGGTAATAAAATTGGGAGATTTTGTATATTGGAGCCTAGTTGGGAGACTAAGGATAATCATAGATCGACCTGGGTTCAATTCGAATTCGACCTATGGAGATAGAAAATAGATTAGTGGAGGTTTCCTTTTAGGTTCTTCGATTTTAATGAAGTTGGTCATTTACATAACCGATGTAGTAAGTTGTATCTAGAGGTGAATTGTAAGAAAAAGATTTGAGTAAACAATTGCAAGGTTTCGGTGGAAGCAGTCCCACAAGGGTAGAATCCCCCCATGCCAGACACAAAATGGGACTCTTCTTTGGAACCATGTGTTGCTCCAAATAACATCTTAAGGGGCAAGTTATCCCCTTCTAATCTAGGCCTTTGCAAGCTTTCTCATTCTCATTTGGCCCCATCTTTTTCTCTTCCTTATCCTTCGATTTCAGCTAAAGTGAAGTCAAGGATGCTTGTCATGTTCTCATTTTTTGGTTCCCCTATTCTTCAATAGAAATGAATTCCCTTGATTGTTAGGGAAGAAAAAGGGAGTCAAAATGGGTCGTTTAATGTCACTTAGTGAGGAGATGTTATGTTTTTAAAAGTGAATTTAAGGAAATAAAGTATTTTTAGATTAATAAGTTACTTAACCATTATTAAAGTGACTTTCAATCTTAAAGTAAAAGGGGAATAAGGGTCACAGTTGATTTAATCAAAAAATGGGGAAAGTTCTAGAAGGCATGGAAGAAGGATAAAGGAGGGGTAGACCTACATTTAAGAATTATGATTTGATCTCTCATTTGGGAGTGCTCTTGGAGCCATTGTTTCTTTAAGGTTTAGTGAAACCATTCCACCATTGCAGTTTAGTTTCGATGGTACAATATCCACCCTAGCTAGACAAGAGAGGGATCCATCTAGGATATCCATTGAAGCTTCATTTTGGGGTTTGTATTCAATGGGAGGTATATCGGCTTTGCGCAGGGGACTTGTGAAATTATCAGAAGGAGGTCAATCTCATTTTTTGCAGGTTCCTGGATGGTTTCAAGGTGTGAAAATAAAAATATTCATTGGTTGAACAAAAGGGTCACGTGAAGCCTTTCCTTTCACCCAGATTTGTCCCACGACGATCCCTGCAGATTGAAGTTGCCACTAGGAGGGTTTCAGAAACATCCTTGTTGGTTGAAAAAACTCATCCTGAGAGGCACAGTTGGTCACCAAGCCTCATCATGTAAGGACCTCTGCAAATAAAATTTCATAGACACTTAGGTGCAGTGTTCGGATCACTAAAGTTAGTACCGAAGTAGATAGAAGTCATGGACATCAGTCAGTCTGCTATGGTAGGGAACAACCACATGGAAGGATTTGTTTAGAGGCTTGACAACAACTAGAAGGATCGTACCATCTTCTATACGAGTTAAAGGAACTATATAGGGTTTTTGATTTATAATTTTGTGTGTTTGTAACATCCCGCTCTGGCGCACTGAGAAAACTTATTCTTTGAGGACACTTGCTCGCAAGTGATCTGGACTTTTATGATGTTAAAACATTTATCTTTGATTATGATGCGTTATGATAGATGACATGATGTTTTACTTCTTTGACATAGACAGGTGCTATTGACTCAGTTTTATTGAGTGTGCAGGGTTTTGGACCTTGAGGATGCAGAGGCATCGGTGGAACCCCTTGGACTCCGGATTGAGTCAGGGAGTGTGTTTTTTGGGTTGATTTATTTACTATGATATTTCATTGATTTGATAATATGATGTTGACATGTTCTGACACGATTGTTGATGATGCAGGCTAACGATAGCTTGTCGACCAGACTCACATATGGAGTAAAGAGGCCACACACGATTTCCAGAGAGGTTGAGGGAGAGGTGTGGACAGTAGCCCTGCCACAGCCTACTAGCACTCCCGTCGTGGCTCGAACTATAGGTTAATGATTACCTAGTTCGAGAGGATCCACGATGCCATGAGGGAAGACTACGACAGTCGCTCACGATGATTCTAAGGGGCATGCAATAAGGCAGGGGCCTTATTCCTTAGAGCCCTTATTCTCCCACAAGTTCATCTGGAGGAGTGTTGACTCCAGGGGTTATATATGTCTACCAATCAGTCAAGTTGGCGAGTGGCACCCTTGGAGCACATGGTGCATCCTGAAGGGCACGTCGCGCGAAAGAAACACAAGTTGGTGAGTGGAACCCTTGGAGCACGTGGTGCATCCTGAAGGGCACGTCGCGCAAAAGAAACATAAGTTGGCGAGCGACACCCTTGGATCACGTGGTACGTCCTGAAGGGCATGTCACGTTGATGTTGATGAAGGAACAAACCTAGATGGCCCTAGGACATTTAACACATTAAGAAATTCTTAAGCTACTTCCCTAATTAAATGTCGCCTAGTTCAGAATCTAAGTCCTAAGTCTAAAACTTCTCAGGGTAAAATTTTGTCTAACCTTAAGAACAGACCCTATAAAAATAAAAATAAAA